>JAQZBX010077093.1:0-14339 GCA_029593785.1 Cabassous unicinctus | reverse complement strand
TCAAAAAATGGGGGATGAGGGGTGGGTGGGGGCACCACACAGAAGGTGTTGGGGTCATTGGGGCCCTCAGTTTCTCCATTGGAATGATGAGGAAGTGGAAAATGAAGTTCAAAAGGCCCCTTCTAGATCAGGGAGGGGTAAGACACCTGGTTCCTCTCACCCCCAAATCATTCCCCTTCCCGCCCCTGTAAAGTCTTTGTGGAGCAGGTGGATTTGATGGATGGTAGGGGGTCCAGGAGAAGTGTTTAGGGCAGGAGGGGTTTTAAGGCTCATCACCGTGAAGGAGAGGGAGAGAGCCGCAGGTTCTGCCCGCGTGGGGTGGAAGGAGAGACGGTGGGAGGCTTCCCCTTCACACCCATGGGCCTCAGGAGCTGTTTACATGCTCAGGAGGCCACTTCATCGGTCTCAGAAGCTGCATTGGAAAAAACAACGGGGCAAGCCGCTGCCACTGAGCCAGCACTCGCTCCAAGGCTGGTGTGTGGGCTGAGTACACGATGGCTGTGGGCTGGTTTGATTTGAAAGGAAGTGGGAGCCCCTGAGATATGGAAACCCATGTCGTCTCTGGCCCATGGCAGCCTTATCCAGTCACCATGTGGCATAGAAATGTTTTCTTCTTCAGTGTGTGTCGTGACATAAAAAAAGTTCAGAAAACTCTGTCCCTTGACGTCTTCCTATTTTCTTCAAGGAACATATCACAATCTGTAATTGTCTTGTTTTATTTCTTTTTTAATTTTGTGTTATTTGTCTCTTCACCCAAAATGTAAGCTACCTAGAGGCAGGGATCTCTTATCTTATTCCCAGCCCAGAGAGCAATGTCTGGCACAGAAAGCACTTAATAAATGTTTGCTGAATGAATGCACACATGCATGCATGAATGAATGGGTGAATAAATAAAAATATCTAGCAGGTAGTAAATGCTCAGTGATCATAAGTTTTCTTTCTAGAGAATAATTCCCAATTAGATTGGGGGTGCAGAGCCAGAAAAGATGGAGATGGGGGATGGTTCAGTGCAGGGGAGTAAGGGACAGGGCCAAGAGAAGGGGAGTATGGGCAGGTTTTTTCTGACAGTTTGTCAGCCGGCCCAAGGGGAGGAGTGGTCTGTTAATCACCTGGCTGTTTTGGTCATTGCAGACTTGTGTTAGGAATCACTGCACAGAGCTGCCATCTCTGTGTGGCCTTGGGCAGATCAAATGGCTGCTTTGAACCTCAGTTTCCTCGTCTGTCAATTGGGCCCTCATTCTGCTAGTGTTTTCCTACCTCGTGACGGCCAGTGTGAAGTGATAGTGAGATTACCAGTAGGAATGTTTTGAGCCCATGGGAGCAAGTTTTATTTCGGTAATCTTTATTACAACTCCTGAAGGAGCTCCTTTGTTATTTTCTGTTATTACTTTTACTATCATTAACCAAGTTTCCCTCCTTCTGCAGGAGAGATGAGCCAATGCATTGCAAGCCCTAGTCTAATGCCTCTACCCAGGACTCAGCCCTCAAGCAAAAGACATGCACCTCGCCACCCGCGGGGGGCTGGATGGGGTGGGGGGCCCAGGGGGTTCTCGTGGCAGCTGGGAAGCAGCTCCTCACCCTCTGCCCTCCTCTCCCCCAGGTACAAGACGGTGGTGACCCCCCGGAGGGCCGCGGTGGCCATCGCCGGCTGCTGGATTCTCTCCCTCGTGGTGGGCCTCACCCCCATGTTCGGCTGGAACAACCTGAGCGAGGTGGAGCGCGCCTGGGTGGCAAACGGCAGCGTGGGGGAGCCGGTGATCAAGTGCGAGTTCGAGAAGGTCATCAGCATGGAGTACATGGTCTACTTCAACTTCTTCGTCTGGGTGCTGCCCCCGCTGCTGCTCATGGTCCTCATCTACCTGGAAGTCTTCTACCTGATCCGGAGGCAGCTCAGCAAGAAGGTGTCGGCCGCCTCGGGCGACCCGCACAAGTACTACGGGAAGGAGCTGAAGATCGCCAAGTCGCTGGCCCTCATCCTCTTCCTGTTCGCCCTCAGCTGGCTGCCCCTGCATGTGCTGAACTGCATCACCCTCTTCTGCCCCTCCTGCCGCAAGCCCAGCATCCTCACCTACATCGCCATCTTCCTCACGCACGGCAACTCGGCCATGAACCCCATTGTCTACGCCTTCCGCATCCAGAAGTTCAGGGTCACCTTCCTTAAAATCTGGAACGACCATTTCCGCTGCCAGCCCGCACCCCCCGTTGATGAGGATCTCCCGGAAGAGAGGCCCGATGACTAGACCCGGCCTCCTGCGGCCACCCGCCCCTCACCCAGCGGCGACTCCCCCTGGCCCGTACCTCCCCGGGGTCCTGCTGCCTCCCTGGGCCTCCCCCGGCTGGGCTGTGGAGTGCGGGCATGGGGGAGGCTCTGAAGAGGTGCCCACGGAGCTGCACCCCGCCAGGAAGCCGATTGCCCTGTACCTCTGGGTCCTGGAGGAGGTGGGGGAGGGTGGTCCGTGGGGGAAGGAGCCTGGTGCCCCGAGGGGAGGCGGAAAGTGGCTTGAGCCTGCCCACCTGCCTGACCCACGTGTAGCCCAGCCCTTTAGGGTCGGGCAGGTCCTGGGGAAACTGTGACTGCAAAGGAGCCATCTGGATGGGGGGAGAGTTTGCTCGGGCCCCCACAGGGAGGCAGGGGAGTCTGTTGTCTCAGGTGTTGGTGGTGTAGCCCAGGGACCAAGCTCACGGAGTTGGGGGGAAACAGAGGACGTCTTGGCTTGTTTTGCTGTCTGTTCTGTAGGAGTAGGTGGCCAGAAGCAGCTAAGGGGCAGGAATCAAGGCGCCCCAGCCCCTACCTCCCAGGACTCCGTGCTTCCATGCTGGGTGCCAGGGTGCCTGCTCCCTGTGCCCTGACGGGCCTAGGATGGTACTTGGGAGAGGCAGAAAGAGTGGGTCCAGCAATTGCTTCCAACATTTGCTTTATTCTCCACCAGCCCTTGGACCCTGGGTGGGGGGACTAAAGGGGGTTCCTCCTTAGCCCTGGGAGTGAGCGTGCCACCAGGTGGCAGCACGGAGCCCCCATTCTTGCCTGGCCCTTCCCAAGGAGATTCCTGGGGTGCAACCACCAGCCATCTGGGCTCCACCAGCCACCGCCACCGGGCTGGACTCCCAGGCGATACTAGGTGACACCCACCTCTGCTGCCTCTAGCCAAATGCAGAGGAGAATCACAGACATGCCAACTCTTGGGAGCATTCTACCTGTCTAGAAGGGGTGTGGGCAAGGGAAGGGTCCTTCGAGGATCCCAGTGTTGACTGTGGACGCTCCTGGGTTGAAGTGACAGACTGGCCCAGGCTGGAAGAGACCACCCACTGAGGTGGGGGTGGGTGGGAAGGTCCTGCTGGTATTTGGTGCCCCTGGCAGTGAGCCTGGGCTTCAGGGCTCCAGTCAGATTCTAGGCCTTTAGGGTACCTGGAAGGGATCAGCCCACACCCTGCCAGGCCTGAGCCCCTTGTTTGGAGGGGGCCATGGAGAGGGTGTCATGTTGGCTGGCTCTTGAGTGTCAATGCTGACTCCAGGCCCTCCCCTCTCTGAGAGGTGGGGTCTCCCCTGGCTCCCAGGGAGGACCACGAAACTAATAAAAGACTGAACCCTCAGGGAGAGCACTGTTGGCTACCCATCCCCCACTGCTGGAGGGCAACAAGACCACCTCAACAGAGAAGATGCATGGTGGGGGATGGGGAAGAAGCTGGGAAGGGGAGGGGAGAACACGGAGGCCTTGGGAGCAGGGAGGCTGCCAGAGAGGGTGCATCTGTTCCTATAGTTACATACTCGGTGGGGGTGGGGGCAAACCCTGAATCCGAAAGGAAGATCCTGAACATCACAACATGTCTGGAAAAGCCCCATGCCATCCCGAGACCCCTCCCACTGGCACCATCCTCATGGTGACACATTTAAACATCCTCGCGGTGACGCTCGCTGTCACAGAGGCCCCTGCACTCTTAACTCCATACACCTTTATTGGAGTGTTTCTCGCCCAGAGCACAGCACTCCGCAGGGATGCTCAAATCTGTCCAGTGCCCCTCATGTCCAGGAAGCCTGGCCTGAGCCTGTGAGGCCCACTGCTGGGGACCGGGCTCCAGCCTGGGGGGTGGGAGGCCAGGCCAGTGCCAGGGAGCTGTTCCATCAGCTGCTGCTCTGGAAACGGGGGTATGGGGCGTCTGTGGGGTTTGACTCTGGGCCTGGGGCACCTGAGCCCTCAGGTCTGCAGCACCTGGCAGAGGACATACTTCATGAGCCCCTGGAGTTGGGCAGGGCTGGGCAACCATGCCCGGTCACAGGAGGTGCAGATGGGGCAGGGAGAAGCAGCACCCCTCTTCCGTTCCTGGGCTCCCCTCCCTAAGGCCCCAGTACCCAGGTCTGAGCTCTGCCCACCTCAACTCTAGGACACTTCCCTACTTCTCCAGAGCCTCAGAAGCCCCCAGGGAGAAAGGCAGGGCAGGGACTGTTGTCCCCATTTTTCTGATGGGAAAACAGGTCCAAAGAGAAAGGTCTTGCCCAAGGTCACCCTAAGCCTGGACTAGACCCCCATCCTGTGACCATCCACTGAATCACGCCCTCCATGCCTCATCACTGTTGCCCTGGCCCTGTGATGTCTGGAGCACACCCAGAGCTGACTCCCCTGCCTTTCGTTCCTCATTCCTACCCCCTGTTCCCGGGCCCCGTCTCTGCTAGGTGCCACCCCCAGAGCTAGCAGAGGGAGTGGGTCTGGCCATTTACCTCTCTCCTCATCACAGCCTCCTCCAGTCGCTCCTCAGTGTGTGGCTGACGCTGGAAGAGATCCAGAGATGGTGCAGGTTAGAGCTTGGGGGAGAGGGGGCTTCTAGAGATGCGTGGGAACAAGAGGGGCTCGAGGTTACACGCCGTCACCCAAGCAATCTCTCCATCTGTGTGCAGACTCCACTCCCTCCTTTCCTGCCATTGGACTCCCTCTTGCCTGGGGAGTCCTTTGGAGAGCTGACCTCAAGTCTTCACGACCCCTTCTTTGCTGCCTTGTTTTCAGACTCAGCCCCATCTAGTCCAACCCCAAAGAGGTGGCTCTTACTGCCTTCCATCCATAGGAGGGTCCCTAAGAAGCGACCCTCACCTTTGACCTCCAGCCGGCAGTCCACAGACGCCTCCCCCAGCACGTTGGTGGCCTTGCATGTGTAGACGCCAGAATCAAACGGGCTGGGTTTACGGATCTCCAGGGAGCAGATGCCTTGCTCGGAGAGGGCACGGTACTTGGGATCCCCCTGGATATCCATCTTATTTTTCATCCAGATGATCTTGGCCTGGGAGAGCATGGTCGGAGGAGAGCTGAGACGATCCTCAACCCCACTAACCCCCCAGCAGCCCCCTCGCCCCTGGGCACAGGGGGCCAGGCCCCTCACCTTAGGCGATGCTCGGACACTGCAGAACAGCTGAGTGCTGTAGCCAGGAGTGGAGGTGTGGTCGGCCAGGGGCTGGGTAAACGAGGGCGCTTCTGAAAAGTCTCGCTCGATAAACCCTTTAGGTTTGGCAACAATATCTGGGTCCAGGGGAGAAAGTGGGACCAAATAGGGAATTTGAGGCTACAGGAGTGAAGGAGACCTCTTAGGACTATTTGCCTAAAATAATGCGTAGAACTTATACCTACATATCTCATTTGATCTGCAAAGCATTCCTCTGGAAGGGTAAATTTTGTCATCACCATTTGACAGATGGCCCTTAGTGGGGAATGACTGGCCCAATATCACTTAGTGAGCTTGGGGCCTGAGGGATGGAAGGTCACATGATGACTGTGGCTCTCTGGGCAAGAGCTGGCAGTCTGGAGGGAGCTGTTAGCATCATGTGGGGCAGGAACAATCCATTTCATCTCTGCCCCCTTCTCTGGAGCTCGGTGGCAGGACCCTAGATTCCTGGGGTCTTGGGAAGCAAGGCATAGCCAGTTTGTGGGAACACAGAGATAGAAAGTGTCAAAGCAGCAGAGGAAAGCAGAGCCCATGCCCAGGTGGGCCGGGCAGGTGAGCAGAGAGAGGAGGGCAGGTACAACAGAGAAACAAGCTGGCCTGAGCAAGGATGGAGCCTAGCACTCTGGGGAGCCCACAGTTCATTTCTGTTTGAATTGGGAGCCATCACTGGCTTTCCTTTTTTAAACAAAATTTTCTTCTTTAATTCTATGCAGCTCAGGCAGATGTTAAAAAGAGTGAGGCTTCCTGAGCCCACACAGGCTTGCGAGGTGGTGGTGGGGGGGCTTGGAGTGTGCGGGGTGACAGGGAGAGAGGGCTTGGGTGATGCAAGAGGGTCACGCGCCTGCATGGAGACAGTAAACACCCGTATCTCTCCGTCCATCTAGGCGGTGTTATTTGGAGGTTGTGAGGTTTGTTCTTTCAGCAAACTCGCCAGAGTCTAGCTCTCCACACGCACGTCACCCTTCAGAGCAGGCCCCCCAGGAAGCCGTGCATAAGACCGGTGACCGCTGGGATGTTGGCAGCCACGCGGCATCCTTAGAAAAAGTACACGGCCTCCCAAGGGGCCATTTGCATGGGTTTGCTCTGATGTGTTTGCCAAATCAGTCGACCACATCCATTACTTTGCAGCCACTCTGTGTGCACGCGGAGCTGGGATGTGGGCTGGGGAGTGCAGCAAATGTTCCGGGGAGGGCAAGCGACGCTGAGACACCCAGGGCAGGAGGAGGCGCCCGAGTCGGCACGCCAGTCCTGCTAGGCTTCCAGTCCCGGGGCCCAGACCCACCTGCCTTCTGGATGTGGGCGAGCGCCTTGGTGACTGCGGCTGAAGTGCTGAGTCCACACTGGTTTTCTGAGAAGACCCGGAAGGAGTACGAGTTGCCGACGATGAGGTCGGAGATGGTGCAGGTGGTCGGGTGGTAGCGCTCCAGCACCGTGAACCATTGCTGCGGGGAGCCGGCCCTGTCGTCCCCACCTCTTGCCCTTGCCCAGGCCCGCCCTGCTTCTCCTGCAGCCCCGCCTCCCACCCTGGGAGGCTGAGCCACCAGCTCTGGGCCCAGGGGGCTTTGAATTGGGAGAATGGGGTGCTGAGTCGCCCAAGGTGAGCCCTCTGGGGACTTCAGCATCCCCTGGGAGCTTCTTAGAAAGGCAATCGCAGTCCCCACCCTGGGCCTGAATCAGAATTTGCATTTTAAAAGATCTCCAGGTGATTCCTATGCACTTTAAGATTCCAGAAGCACTGCTCCTGAGCTTGAAAAGCCTCAGAGAGCCCAGTCCAGTCCCCTTGCAGTCTTCATGAGGAAACTGAGGCCCAGAGAGGGAAAGGGTCTTGCCGAAAAAAGCCACGTGGGGAGTCAGATTAGCTGCAGCTCAACAAGGGCTCGGCCCCTAGACTCTCAGTGGAACCGGCCTTCCCATACACCTTGCCGGCTTCCCACCCTGAGCCCACCCAGCCCTTCCTCCCGCATGCAGCTCCACTCCCGCTGGCCTCACCCCTGTCTTTTTGTCTGCCTTCTGCACGGTGTAGCCCAGGAGCTCAGTATTGCCTGTGTCCTGAGGTGGCGTCCACTCAAGGGCGGCGTTGCAGCCCCAGACATCCAGTAGCCTGATGCTTCTGGGGGGCCCAGGTTTCTCTGCGGGACCAGAGCGTGGGGAGGAGTGGGGGTGAGGGCAGGGCTTGCCACGGTCGCACACCCAAGACTTGGCCCCTGGCACCCTCCCGTGGTCGGCCCCCATCTGCTCTCAGCCCCGTACCAATCACCAGGACGTCGATGATCGCCTTGGCCTCCAGGTCTTCCAGCCGCAAGGTGAGCTCGTAGCAGCCTGAGTCAGAGCGCTGGGCCGCGCGGATGAAGAGGATGGAGTCCTGGTCCCCAGTGCGCACATTCACCCGCTGGCTGTCCAGGGCCTGGCCGTCGTGTGTCCACGAGGCCTGCGGCTTGGGCTTCCCCTGAAAAGGAGGAGCCCTCGGGGTGGGTGCGGGGAGGTGCTAGGCCCAGCAACCACCTCCAGGGGTCTCTGGAGCTGTTTCCGGGGGAGCCTGCCCCACTGGTCCTTCCCAGGAGAGGCACAGAGGCTGGCGCCACAGGTGCTGTCCAGAGCCACCTCCTCCAGGTGCCCAGCCAGCCCTGAGAAACCACCTGCCCTGTCGACAGGCTGGAGAAGCACAAACGAGTCATGGGCACGGCCAAGGGAAAGGAAAGGCTGTTTTGAGGGGTCCCAGGCAGACCCCCTGGGAATCCTGACCCTTCTGGGCTCCCTGACACACCTTACATGGGTCTCTGATTTCCACCCAGGAGGGCAGCCTCACCTGGAAGGGGATCTGCAGGTTGACGGCCTCTCCCACCTGGCGGATGTAGGTCTGACGAAGGTGGCGGGGGATGCGGATCTTGGGGGCCTCTGCATCAAAGCAACAGTCCAGGCTTAGCACAGCAGTGGGGCAGCCATTGAGGGGCTTAGGAGTAGGGTAGGGCACAGCCCTGGGTATGTGCTGGCCATCTGGGGCTGCTACTTGCGGGAAGTGCAAAGCTCACTCTCGAGGTCCAGGGGCCCAAATCCCTTAAGGTCCGTGGGGAGCTGAGAGCTGGGCGGTTCCAGGGAGGGCAGGGCCTCCATGGTGTGAAGTGGTAAGCATCCCAGCACTCCCTTGACACCCCGACCTTGCCAGGCTGGAATTTGCCCTGCGGCCCAGGCATTCCCAGACTCCAGATGGGCCCCAGCCTGCTCCCTGTCTCCCCCTGGTGGAGAGCAGATGCTGCACCCGTGGCACTGCATTCTCGGGGAAGGGAGGCAATGCCCCCTTCCTCCTAATCCAGCAGCAGCCCACCCCTTCAGAAGATTCAGAGAAGCCCCTGTTAGGCCCATTCCTCTATCTCCAGACCACGCTGGTGGGATTGGCGTTTCTTCTTAAACGAGACCAGAGCAGGGATACCTCTTCCTTCCTCTCACCCCTCCCACTACCTTTCAATCTCATAGTTGGGAAGTCCTTCCTGAGGTCTTACTTCAGGCCCCTGCTAGGGTTAGGACCTACTTCCTGACCACCACCTAATCAGGTGCAAACACGGAAGCCACTGGGCATTCCAAGGGAAGATGCAGCTGCTGCTGCCCTCAGGGGCCGGCGCTAGGACTCCTCAGTGGCAACAGGTGGCAGCAGTTGGCTGGTGGCACACAGGGCAGAAGGTCAGGAGACAGAAGGAACACTATGTCTCTGAGGATTAGATGAGCAGGCCTTGGCTCTGGGAGCATCAGGGTAGAATGCTTTGGTGGCAGCTGCAGGGGGCCAGGAATGCTTGGCAGCTCCAGGTGGCCACTGAGGGACAGCTGAGTGGCCCTTGATCCCGAACAGGGCCACTGCCCTGCCCTGCCCACGAGGACAGTCTGGCTGTTCCCCACTTGTTCATGGCCTCCTCCCCCTCTTCTCTCCAGGAAATCCCCCTCTCTCCTGCCAGAGGAATTTTAATGGAGAAGTGGAGGCAGAGTCTGGCTACCTCCTTCCATGCAAGCTTCTTAGGAAAATGCCCCGGGGAAAGTCCAGAGCCCTCCGGGCCAGGAGGGCTTCCTGGCACCTGGGGGCAGAGTCCGTGTGCCCATACCACAGCTTCCAGGTGGGGCGATGTCACACTCTGACTCAAAGTACAGGAATGGGGCTTGAAAACTACCAGAAAAGACCCCACTGCAGCCTGGGAGGGCATGCACAGGGCTGTGTGGGACTCAAAGTCCTGCACTAACGGGCTGGGTGACCTGGAGGAAGGGCCTTGGGGACCTTGGAGCCTGTTTCTTCACCTGGAAAATGAGGTGCTTGGCTCAGGTGGACCAGTCGTGATAGTCTGCGATTCTGAGCTCCCTAACCCAATGGCTGGTGCATCTCTCAGCCCTTGGAGATAAGAAGCATTTCCTTGGATCCAAACTTGGTCCCTACTGAGGCCCTGAAACCCCCTCTCTTTCTGGAAGTTTGTCCAGAACTGTGCAGTTCTGCCCTAGCCTCTGCCAGGAACCATCCATCTACAAGGGGGAAGGTGGAGAAGGCCTCAAGCCACCTGCTTGCCTGTGTCCCTCTTCAACCTGGGGCCCTGGGCTGTCCCCAGAGACCTCAGATCAGACCAAATGACTCACTGCCATTAACAGACTGAAACCCAATCAGCCCTGGGAGGGGAGCAAGGGGAGGACTGAGGCAAAAGCACCCTGCAAATAGAAATGTTAGCAGTGAGGACGGCAGCTGGCCTCCCAGGTCCTCCATGGGGCCCTGCCCTTGGGGATGGAGAAGCCTCTTCTTCCTCCCACCAGAGCTGTGTGGAACCAGGGGCAAGCAAGGCCTTCTCTCTATTCCCAAACCTTTGGGAGAATCTGGAACCCCGGCCATATGACATGAACAGAAAATGAGCTGGAAGGATTAAGATTAGATAGGAAGAAGAACAGCTGGACTCTGAGCATTGGGATCCTGAGACAGGTGCCCTGGGGAGCTTGGGGGCTGGACCACTAGGGACACGTCCTCCTTGACTCTCAGCAGCCCCTTGCTGCAGAGGACCCTGGAACTCTCAAGGCAAGACAGCAACAGCATGTGGCTTGTGCATGTGAGTGTGGGACAGGGGACGTGACAGCCCAGTTCCTTCTGCCCACTGGCCTCGGTTTCTCCATCAGATAGGGTATCATCAGATAGGGTATCTGGGAAGGGCTGGGGAGCAGGAGGTGAAAGGATGGGCTTTTACCGATGATCTCTCGGATGTGGACGGCCTGGTCCAGCACGGCCGGCGGGCCAGCCCCTGCTGAGCTCACCGCAGCCACACGCAGGAAGAACTTGTCTCCCAGAGCCAGGTTCCGCAGGGTCTGCTGGGTGACCATCATGGGCCGGGAGTTCACAGGCACCCACTCTGAGGCTGAGGGAGACAGAGAGTGAGAGGCCTTGAGCCCTGTGACCGTGATCACCAGGCCCCAGGTCTCCTTCTCAGTGGGGCTTCCCTTTTTGCTGGTGAGCTGGGGACGCTGACCTCCCTTCTGGGCCTTCTTTCCCCACAATCCCTCTTCCCTGCCTTCTCGCTGTCAAATGGCATCAAAGACACCTGATATTAGAGCCCAGCTCTCCTGGAATCGTGGCCAGAGATGGGGTTGCTGAAGCCCAGAGAGGGTGGGACACATTTGCAAGGCTAACAGCAAGGCAGGGACAGAGCCAGAGCCAGGCTGAACTTGGCTGCCATGGAGGTGGGCAGCGTCACCCTGAGCGGTGCGGTGGGCTGATGCAGCAACCTCACGGCAGGAAGCGGGTGTGGCTCAATGGATAGAGCACCCGTTTACCATACGAGAGGCCCCGGGTTCGCTTCCCGGGGCCTCCTTGTGAGGGCAGACCGGCTCGCGCGGTGCCGTGGGCTGATGCGGCAAGACCTCACAGCAAGGGGGACATAAGCAGACACAGAGAAGACACGCAGCGAATGGACACAGCAACACAAGCGGCAAGGGGGGGATAAATAAATAAAATAAATAAATCTTTAAAAAACAAAACAAAACAAAAAAAATACAGGAATGTGGCCAGAGCACCCTACCCCACCCTTTCTCCTCACCCCCTCACTCTGCCTCCAGCTACTTTGCCCTCCATCTCCTGCATTGCTCTCCACAAGCAGAGTCCTCGGAGACTCAGCACCTCCTTAATTTCTCATCAGCACTGGTCTTTCTCTGTTACTTAGAGGCTCCCTGGAACTTGAGGAGGAGGAGCCTCCTGAGGTCATTTTGGACATCCCCCTGCCTTCAGAGATATACTGGTGGAGCAAGGGGACTGCTTGTACTCCCTCCTTCTGTATTCCTACCCCCACCCCCGGCCCTACCACAGTGCCTGGGGTCTGATCCCTGCTGCCCCCTGGGCCCTCTCCCCTGGGAGCGGACTAGGCTTAGCCCCCAGCTCACCTCCCTCTTGGCAGAGCTCCAGCACATAGCCCAGGAACCCCTGCTTCCCTAGCTGCTCCGGGGGCTCCCAGCTCACGGTCACCGAGCTGCTGCTCACATCCTCCAAGGTCAGCCTCAATGGGGTACTGGGGACATCTAGGAGAGAAGCCAGGTGAGATGAAAGGGCTGGCGGCCCAGAATGGCCCCACTCCCCACTCCCCACTCCCTGCCATGCCTGCCTTCCCTCCTCCACCTGCCCCACCTCTTGTCACCTTCACTCGAGGGTGCAGGCTTGCCTGCTGCGGGGGCGGCGGGGGCAGGTGCCTTAGACGCAGGCTCCTGTAGCTCCTCCCTGGCAGACTCTGACACTGCCACCTCCTTGGAAGGCTCTGCAGTGGGCGCCTTGGCAGACTTATCTGTCATCTCCCCTGGACCACGGGTGGGCTCTTCGGAGGGACCTTTTCCTGTCATCGCTGGGTTTTGGGAGGGGTCGGCAGTGGAGGGGCTGGCGTCCAGGCTGCCCGGGACACCTAGGTCCAGGCTTATATAGTCAGGGGCTGCCCCACCCCCAGCCAAACTATTCCCAGCTGTGGGGTCAGGTCAGGCAGGGACCTGGGGGGCGGGGAGGCGCCTAGTCCAGGAATAGCTCTTGGGAGGAACCACAGGGGCCCCTTGAGGAGCATGCTACCTCCTCTGTCACCCCAACTGGGTCTCAGCAACCAGGCACCTGGTGCCCAGATTGGGGGAGGGCAATGATGGGGCGAGATGGGACATCACTGGGGGCCTGTGCCAGGTCAAAGCAATGGGGCAGTCAGCATCCATCTGGAAAATGAGCCCAGGTCTATGTGTTTGGCTTCTACAAGCCCACTTGTGCCCAGGGATTCTCAGGCTGAAAGAGCCTCTTCGTGGAGTGCTTCTGAGGTCCCACGCTCCTCAGGACACCGCATCTCCCAGGGACTCTCTCTTGTGCTGCATGGGGTTGTGGGCTCTACAGAAGGAGGGGATTGGAATGCCCAAGGTGGGGCTCGCTGGAGAAAAATCCTTAGGAAGAGGGATTAAGCCCCCTGGTTACTGCTTCTGTGGGTGAGGCTGGCAAGAACTGGCCTCCCCTAATCCCTGCCCTGGGTCTCAGTTTTCCCAGTGACTGCAGAGAACATCATGTACAGTCCCTTAGGCCTTGGGGGTGGAACAAAGTCACAAGGCAGATCTTGAAAAGACCCCAAAGGACAGCACCCTGAAACTTCTAGCCTCTGAAATAGGACGTGAGCATGGGTATTTGTATGCAGGGAACGAGGTAGTTCTGACCAAACTTCTAATCATTGATTTATTCATTGATTCCTTCATTCAATAAAACTTTGACTTGTCATATTTAAAAGCCAGAAATGACAGGTGTCAGGGAGGAGGTGGAGGGATAAAGAACTCTCGTGGCTGGTGGGAGTGTAGATCGGAGCAACCACTCTGGAAAAAGTGAGACTATCTCATAAAGTGGAAAATGTGATCCCCTGTAACCCAGCAGTTCCGCTCCTAGAAACTCTAGCACATGGGCCCCAGGGGACACGTACAAGAAGGTTCATAGCAGGATTATTCACAATCACCAGAATCTGGGGAACACAACTGTCCACCAGCAGTGGGTTGGATAGAGAGCTGTGGCGTGTTTATTCAGCTGGAAAGCAAAATATGGAATGTAATGACCGAAGTCCACAGTTGACTTCACAGACATAATGGTGAGCAAAAGAAGCAAGCCTCACAGAAGGGCCTCCGGTGTAATTTCACCCACATTAAATTCAAAAAAACAGGCAGAACCAAGCTCTCTTCAAGGTGCATACATAGGAGCTGAGACCATAAAGGAAATCAAGGACAAGGTTATTACAAAAGCCAGGCTAGCAATTGCTTCCAGGTGGAGGGACAGGGATGCAAATGATGGTGGAGGCTTCAGGTTTCCTGACCTGGGTGGTGGCTACACAGGTTTTCGCTTTCTAACAATTCTTTAAATTAAACAGAGACATGTTATGCCATCTTTAGCATGTACGAGGTATCCCACAACTTAAAATTACATAAAAAATACATAAATATTGAACCTACCCTGCCCCAGGCCTGCCATCAGCCATTTCTTCAAGGATCCCTGGTTCCCGTGAGAGGGAAACAGTATTAGAGACCCAGATCTGGGCATCTGGAGGGCACGCACCTTTTGAGCCACCTCAACTCCAATGTGGGGGTGGGGGCTGCTGAGCCTGGGGGCCTGAGCTGCTCCCCGACCTCACCGTTCTGCTGTGGGGCTCCTCTGCCATCGCTAGTGTGAAACACCCAACCCACCCACACCCAGCACTCAAAAGAGATTAGCTGGGAAGCGGCTGTGGCTCAATTGGTTGGGCTCCCGTTTACCATATGGGAGGCCCTGGGTTCGATTCCCGGGGCCTCCTGGTGAAGGCAAGCAGGCCCACGCGGTGTGGTGAGCTGGCGCAGCAAGATGACACAACAAAAGGGAGACAAGCAGACACAGAAAAATGCAAAGCAAATAGACACAGCAAGCACAAGCAGCAAGGGGG
>JAQZBX010077092.1:0-14339 GCA_029593785.1 Cabassous unicinctus | reverse complement strand
AAGTCATAAATAAATACTAGGACACGGCATCCTTTAATTAAACTTTTTTCTTTTTGAAGATGACATTTTGAATAAATGTCTTATCAGTGTACTATATTTATTAGATACTTCAGTATCTTATTAATCCTAGGGAACTCAGACATGCACTATTTAAAATATGGTCAAGATTTGCAAACTACAGTAAGGAACATAAAGGAGAAACTCTATATGCCCATGTGAACAAAATAATCCTGGAAAAGCACATAGCACAGTACCTGACACATATTGAGCTGCCAATAGGTGCAAATATTGCATGGCCTGTTTTGTCCAAATGAGGTTCTTAGGTTACTTGTTGATCATGGGAGCAGGGGTGGGGTGGAGATTAATTTGAGGGTTATCTTGTCCCCTCATGACTCCACTCACTTCCTCCTTCCCACTCTCTGTTTGGCTGTTTAACTGTCTATGAACCTCACTCTCACAGTGGGTAAGGGAAATAAAGGGAAATGAGGCTTCAGTCATTTTTACTTTATTAGGTTGGCTGAATGGTTTAGTAAGGGAGATAGTTGGCATTATTGACTAAAATGATTTTGGCATAAATTTGTGCCTCTTCTGTTTGTATGATATTATTCTTTTTATTCCTGAATGTTTGTGGCACTTCCTTTATAAACCACCTAGACAGCTTCTTTTACTGTGGCCTTTCAGAAGCCATGGTGGGGAGGGGGTTGGGAAAGAGCAGAAAAGGACCAAAATCAAAATGAAACAAAAAATTTCTCCTTGGACCATTACAATAACATGGTATTGACATCTGAATTATATCCATATCTGAATGTGAGAGCTTTGGGCAGTGGTTTGGTCAGAGGCCTGGTTCATAAGGCACCTTCTTAATGCAGACTCAAAAGCATATTATAGATAATCAATGATGTGTTACTGTGTGTTAGGAGAGCTCCTTTCAGCGCTGTGATTCTGTGTATTTTGCCAAGAGAAATTCAGTGCAATCCTAACTTGCTTTAAATCCCGTTCAATAATTAGTCAGCAGTAAGTAGGTTGAAGGAGAAAATAAGGTAAGGGTAGAAGATGTTCCTCCCCATTCACCATTCTGCTTCATTGATGCTAAAGAGTGAAGTGGATACCACGTTGCTTGGGTTAGACCCAAATCTTGAACATATGGTCACAAAATTCTCATCAAATTTCTTTGTAAAACAAAATGTGGCGCCCCTCATGACCTAGCCTGCAGCTTTCACCTCATGTACCCTGATTTCATCATTGTACTTTGTTGTCTCTTTTTTGTTGTTTAACTGTGCTTTTTTGTTGTTTAACTGTATGATTCTATTCAAATTTCTCTAAGTTGCTATGCTTTATTGTATTTCTGTGCATTTCCACATTCTGTTCTCACTACCAGGAATTTCTTGCTTCCTTCTTTGCCTGCTGATCTCCTACTCATATTTCACGTCAAGACAGAACACCTAGGGATTTCTCATCCATGTTCTCATAGAACTGTTATACTGCCTACACCTTCGAGAGTTGTATTGTTGACTCCATTTTCTTATAATCATCTCTGGAGATGTCTGTCTGACTTCTCTAAATTGTGAACCTCTTTAGGTAGGGAAGTACATTTAGTTCATATCTGTATCTCCAAATCCTTGTATCAAATTGAACCAGAAACAATTGAAATTGCAGATATTTTACATTTTTTTCCACCTTCAACAATTTGTATAACAATTCCTTATTGTCCTATCTAATACATTGCTGGCAGAAAGAACCATCAAAAATACCTCTACTGAATGAAAGAATGACTGAACAATCCACACTAACTCATGTAATATGTCATTTTCTTTCATCATAAAGATTTTTACAGTTTGTGTAAGATTTTATTAATAATTCATTGAATGATTGCTAGAATTTACCAGTGGAAAAAAGTCTATTTTTTTTTCTAGGAATTTTTTTAATAATTATGAATCCTATTTATTTAACTGATAAAGTGTTTTTAGATTAAAAAGTTAAACATATTGATATAAAGTTGTTAATGCTATTCCCTCATCATCTTTTATGCATCCCACATATTTTGATATTGTGATATTTCATTAGAATTAATTTTGGAATATTTTGTGCTTTCACCATGATTTACTCTTTGACTCTTGTATTATTTTAAACATATATCTATAACTATATCTGTGAACATATATATATATATATATGAATTTCCAATTCAGTTTTAGAAATCTATCCAGAGTTATTTTATGGCTAGTTACATGTATTGGGAAAGAATGTGTATTCTGTCATTGTTGGGTGTAGTGTTTAGTAAATATCACCTGGATCAAGTTTGCTATAATAATGTTTAGATGCACTGTTTACTTCCTCATTTTTAAAATTTATATACTAACTTACAATTTCTGGTGTGCTTCATCCTACCTGTAGATCTGCATTCCCATTTGGTATCATTTTCCTTTGAATTGAAAAATATCTTTTAGCATCCCTTGTAATGCAAAGCTATTGTCAACAATTTCTCTAAGCTTTCATTTATCTGAAAATTTATTTATTTCACTCATGCCTGGAAAATTTTTCCTGGACATAGAATTCTGAGTTGACTTTTTCCTTTCATTTTAGCAATTTAGAGATGTTGTTCCATTGTCTCCTCTCCACTATTGTTTCTGATGATATGTCAGAAATATGTAATTGTTGATCCTTGTATGCAATGTGTCTTTTCTCTGTGGTTTTCAGTATTCTTCTTTTTCTTTTCTTTTTTTCCCTTTTATTAGAATAGTTGTATGTTTACAGAAAAATCATGCAGAAAGTACAGAGTTCCCTTACACCCAACACTCATAACCCAATCTTCCCTATTATTTGCATTTTGCCTTAGCGTGTTACTCTTGTTAAAGTTGATGGAAGAATATTATTATAATTATACTATTAACTTTAGCCTACTGTTTAAATTATGGTTCATACTTTTTGTTGTACAAGTCTGTTTGGCTTTTTTTTTTTGCAAGTGGTAACTTATATATAACCTAATATTTCCATTTGTATCCCTTTTCAAAACACAATTTATTGGTACTCATTACACTTACAAAGGTATGCCTCCATCACCATCCATTTCCAAAACACTTCTATCACCCCAAATAGAAACAATTAACAATTAACATTAATACCTTACTCCCCTCCCCCTCCCCAGCCCCCAGTAAGCTCTTTGCTAGTCCTTGGCTTTAGGAATTTGCATTTTCTGTTTATTTTATATAAGTGAAATCGTAGAGAATTAGACATTTTTTTGTCTCCCTTGTTTCACTCATCATGAAAACTTCAAGATTCATCCACATTGTATAGTATGCAAATAATATTCCATTGTATGTATATGCCACAATTTGTTTATCCATTCATCTGTTGATGGACACTTCCACCTTTTGGCAAATGTAAACATTGCTACTCTGAATAACAATGTGCAAATATCTGTTCAAATCCCTGCTTCCAATTCTTTTGATACATATCTAGAGGTGGGATTGCCTTGTCATGGTAAATTCTGTGCTTAACTTTTTGAGGAATCACCAAAATGATTTCCATATTGATTGCACCATTTAGATCCATATAAAAATATACAAGTGTTCCTATATCTCTACATCCTCTCCAACACTTCTTATTTTCCATTTTTGAAACTAGTAGCCATTCTAGTGGGTGTGAGATAGTATCTAATTGTGGTTTTGGTTTGCATTTACCTATGGTTAATGATGTTGAACAACTTTCCAACTATTTATTGGTCAGTTGTATATTTTCCTTGGACAAATGCCTATTCAAGGTTGTTTTTTTCCCCCCATTTTTAAATTGGGTTGATTCCCTTTTTGTTATTTAGTTGTAGGATGTCTTTATATATTATTATCAGATATGTGGTTTCCAAATATTTTCTCTCATTCTGTTGGTTCCCTTTACTTTCTTGATAAAGTTCTTTAATAAACAAAAGGTATCTTTTAAAATTTTGGTTAAATTCCTTTTATCTCTTTTTCTTTTGATGCGCATGCTTTTGGTGTAAAAATAAAACTGCCTAACACAAGGTCCAGAATATGTTTCCCTATGTTTTTTCTAGGAATTTTGTAGTTTAGTACTTATGTTTAGAACTTTTATCCATTTTGAGTTAATTTTCAAATGGTTTGAGGTAGCTGTTCTCCTTCATTCTTTTGCATTTGGCTATCAGTTCTCCTAGTACTATTTATTGAATAAATACTTTTTCCCCATTGTGTTGACTTGATATTCTTGTCAAAGATCAATTGTCCAAAGGTGTGAGGGTTTATTTCTGCACTCTCAATTTGATTCCATTGGTCTATATGTCTGTCTTTGTGTCAGTAGTGCCATGTTGTTTTGATTACTATAGCTTTGTAATAAGTTATACAGGAAGTGTGAGTCCTCCAACTTTGTTCTTTTTTAAGACAATTTTGGCTATTTGGGGCCACTTACCCTTCCATATGAATTTCATGATTGGCTTTTCCATTTCTGAGAAAAAGACTTTGAATTTTTTTGTGTGTGTGTCTGCACTTCTTTTTTAAATCAATTTTATTGATGCATATTCATAAAACATATAGTCCATCCAAAGTGTACAATCAATGGTATATGGTATAATCACAGAGTTGTGCATTCATCCTTTCAATCAATATTAGGGCATTTTCATTAATTCAATAATAGTAATCATCATCATCATCATCATCACCATCCAGAAACAGACAATAAGAACTCTACCCCTTAACAATCACCTCTCAATCTCTCTATCCTTCCCCTGCCATACAGTGCTGCTATTCTGTTTCCATCTCTCTAATTTATTTGTATTTATATTTTGTATAGATTGAGTCAAACAATATGTATTTCTTTTTGTCTAGTTTCTTTCACTTTGTATATTGCATTTTTTATCCCTTAATGTAAGATTGTTAATATATTACTACACATTATTTCCCTAGTTTGCTTTGGTTGTATTTTGACTTTTGATTGTAATTTCATTAAATCTGTACATCACTTTTGGTAAAATTGACATCTTATCAATATTTAGTTTCTTAATCATGCACATGGACTATCCTTCCATTAATTTAGCTTTCTTTAATTTTTTTCAGCTATGTTTTGTAGTTTTTCACGTACAAATTTGATTTTTTTAGTTTCTACTGTAAATGGATTTTTTCTCCTTGATTTCCTCTTTGAATTGTTCATTACTAGTATAAAGAAACACCACTGATTTTTTCATGTTACTCTTGTATCCCACTATTTTGCTGAATTAATTTCATTAGCTCTAGTTGCTTTGTTGTGGATTTTTCATGATTCTCTATGTATCAGATCATGTTACCTGAAAATAGGGAAAAATTCCCTTTGCCCTTTTTTGTTTGAATAAGTTTTATTTATTTCTCTTGCCTCCTTGCTCTGGCTAGAATTCCCAGTACAGAACAACAGTGGTGATAGTGGGAATCCTTGTCTTGTGCCTGATGTCAGGAGGGAAACTTTCAGGAAGATTATTAAGTATTATTGAGTATAATGTTAGCTCTTTTTTTTTTCTTTCTATCTATGCCTTTTATACCCTTTATTTTGTTAAGGATTTTTTTTTTTCCTATTCCTAGTTTTCTGAGAGTATTATTAGGAAAGGGTGCCCTATTTTTTCAAATGCCTTTTCTACATTAATTGAGATTACATTTTTTATCTTTGTTCTATTAATGTGGTGTTTTACATTAATTGATTTTCTTATGTTGACCCACACTTGCACACTTGGGATAAATCCTATTTGATCATGTTGTACAATTTTTTAATGTGCTGTTGCTAGTATTTTGGTGAGGATTTAAAATCTATATCCATGAGATTTATTGGTCTATAATTATATTTTTTAGTAATATCTTTATCTGTCTTTGGTAGTAGGGTGATGCTGGCCTCATTGAATGACTTGAGATGTGTTCCCTCCTCTTCAACTTTTGAAAGATTATGAGCAGGATCGTTGTTAATTCTTCTTTGAATGTTTCCGAGAATTCACCAGTGAAGCCATCTGCTCCTGGGCTTTTCTTTGTTTGGAGGTTTAAGATTACTCATTCAATCTCCTTACTTTCATTTTTCTGTTGAGATTTTCCATTTCTTCTGGAGTAAATATAGGTAGTCAGTATAGGTGATTCAAGAAATTTGTCCACTTCATCCAGGTCATATAATTTGTTGGGATAGTGTTGTGCATAATATCCTGTTAAAATCTTTTTTTTTTTTTTCCTGTGGGGTCAGGAGTAATGTCTCCTGTGATGGTCACTTTGACTAGGTTAAGGAGTTCAGTTGTTTCAGTAAGCAATTGCTGGCCTGATTATTACTGTGAGTGTATTTCATGGATTTAAATCATTAGTCAGTTTATTACATCTATGACTGATTTTATCTAAAATCAACTAAGGACAGTGCTTTCAGCAATGGGAGAAGTCTCATTCAGTCAGTTGAAGGCCTTAAAGGGAGAATTGAAGAATTTATATTTCTACTTTAGCCAGTCAACTTCTCTTTGGAAATTCTCTGAAACTTTCATTAGAGGTCCCAGTTGTGGCCTGCCCTATGGAATTTTGGCTTGACAATTTCCATGGTTGCGTGATCCAATTCCCATAATAAATTTCATAGTATTTGCATATCTTGTCAATTTCCATGGAGATCCCTAATGCAACTTCCTTTCACTCTTGATTTCAGTTATTTTCATCTTCTGTCCCTTTTTGTCTTTTTCAGTCTAGCTAGAAGCTTGTCAATTTTATTGATCTCTTCAAAGAACCAACTTTTGGTTTCACTGAGTCTTTCTTTTGATTTTATTTTTGTGTTTCTATTTCATTTATGTCTGCTCCAATCTTTGCTATTTCATTCCTTTTGTTCACTTTGATTTTACCTTGATCTTCTTATATCCTCCAGGTGAATGGTTAGATCTGTGATTTGAGTTCTTTCTCCTTTTTTAAAAAATGTAACCATTTAGAGCTATTAACTGTGGGTTGACTTTTTCTTTTCTTTTTAGCAATTTTGATATATTGTTCCATTGTTTTCTATCTAATGTTGTTTCTGATGAAAAGTGAGAAACTTGTGATTGTTGTTCCTGTATGCAGTGTGTCTTTTTTTTCTTTAGTTTTCAGTAATTTGACTATGATGTGCCTAGGTGTGGTTCTTTTTATATTTATCCTTCTTGATGCATTTTGTGTGTCTTGGAACTGTAGACCAGATTATTTTTATCAAATTTAAGGAATTTTCTTAAATATTTATCTTAAATATTTGCATACCCCAATATCACTCTTCTTTTTTTTTTTTTGCAAAATGGACTACACATATATTAGTACATTTGATATTGTTTTGCAGTTCCCTGAAACTCTATTTACCATTAAATCTCTTTTCTCTCTGCTATTAAATGGAATAACTTCTATGTATTTGAACTCAAATTCATTGACTTTTTATGTCATCTCAAATCTGCTATTTGAATCTGTAGCCATTGGGCAATTTGATGTAATTATAAATTTCAAAAATATATATTGGATTATGCTTGTAAACTGATTTGTTCATCCGGGCATGATTAAGTTATGATTAGGGCTTTGACTGGGACATGTCAATAGGGTGTTGAGCCCCACCCCTTGGTGGGTGGGGAATAAAATATAAAAGGCATCACAAAGAACAGAGTTGCAGTAGTTTTTGAGTTGCAGTTTTGGTGTTGGAGTTTTGATGTTGGAAAGAAGGCCCCAGGATAGAGACGAGCCATTCCCCTGAGAGTTCACAGCTGGCCTTGAGGAGAGAAGCAAAGCCTAGACAGCCTAATAGTCTACAGCTGACCTTGTGGAGGAAACAGAGATGCTGAGCCTGGAGAGAAATGCAGCCTTGGAGGAAGAGAGGAACCCAAGAAGCCTGAACCCTGGCAAAAGTCAGCAGCTGTCTTGCTCTAACATGTGGCAATGGACTTTTGTGAGGGAAGAAACTTATGCTTTATGGCCTGGTAACTGTGGAATTCCACCCCAAATAAATACCCTTTATAAAGACCAACCAATTTCTGGTATTTTGCATTAACACCCCTTTGGTTGACTAATACAGAGTCCATCCAATTTTAATTTCTGTGGTTTATTTTTCAGCTATGGAATGTCCATGTGCTCCTTTCTTTTGTACTTTCATTTCTATGTTGAGATCCCCTATCTGTTCATTCATTTAGACCGTATGGTCCTATAATTTTTGCTAAATTCTTTGAATATATTTATAATAACCACTTTATATATTTGTTGACTATGCCCAAAGTTTAGTTATCTTGGTTTCATTTTCTATTGCCTACTTTTTTCTTAATAATAAAACACATTTTTCTCTTTCCTTTTATACCAATTCATTTTTAATTGTATATTGGCCATTATAGATAATACATTATAGAAAATCTAGATTCCTTTACTTTACTTGAAGACTACTGATTCTTCTTTCACCAGACAGTTCAATTACAGGCTAATGAGGTTGATCTAACTTGACAGGACTGAACCTCCAAACTGTGTTTCCACTTTGGATTTAGTTAGGGTTTAATCTTGGGCTTTGCAAGAGAGGACCTAAGTAAGGTCTTGCTCTATATATGCTCTGCACCCCTGAACTAGAAGTCAGTAGTGTTAAGGAAATGTTAGGGAAATCAGACCATTCTGGTGGGATTTAAACTCCTAAATCTCTGGGACTGCTATTCCCCCAGCAGTGCCTGTAGTATCTATGTTCTGGTTTTCAGCTCCACAGAAGCTGCCATCTGGTAAGGTGCAGGTAGTCTTTACCAAAGGGTGGACTGCTCATGCAGGGAATTCCCATAAAGTCTTTTGGGGCTCCCTTTCTACTGTTTCCTCCTCTCCATTTTCCTACCCCTAAACTCCAGTGCTTATAGCTGTCTTGAGCTATGGTATCTGCCACCTAAGTTCAATAGGAACATAGTGCTCTGCTATGACTCCAACTCTTTGCAGTGTGGTTGAGAAATTGTACACAGGCAGAAAGCTAGAAAATTGTGAAACTCACATTCTCCCAAGGCTTATAGTTCATGCTACCTGTTGTTCATTGCCTAAGAACTGTTGCCTCATATATTTTGTCCAATCTTTATGCCCATAGAGCTCTTCTGAAGTTGCTACATTACGGCTGGGAGTGGAATTAATCTTATATTCTATATCAAGTACTCTAATTAGTACTTTTCTTCTCAATAAACACACTACATAAAAATAGGTAATAACATGGCTTACAATATGCCAGGCACTGTTTTGAATGCCTTACCATTAAACTCACATAATCCTTGAAACAACTCTCTAAAGTAGGTACTCTTCTTGGCCCTGTTTCTAATTAAAGAAATAGAAACACAGAGGGATTAAATAACCTGTGTGAAGTTAGTACGTCTAAAAAGTTGTTGAGTCACTCAGTAGCTTTAAGTTCTGTACTCTAAACACTATACTATGCTGCCTCCTAGTAGAAAGTGGGTAGTGATTAAATAAGGGGAAATGTCAGACTAGGAAAGCTTCAAATTCATTAATAAAGGGATGAACATTAACATTAAAATCATAATGAATCTGGGCTCTAGGATTTTGTCTCCCTGTTACCATGTGTTGTAATTTTTACTTCACCCACCAATTCGTTGTGTATTCACTATTAAATACTACACAAATACAGAAAAGTGCTTCAAATAACAGTGAGATTCATTCTCTTCCTACCCCCATCCATTGCCTTTTCTTTTTCTTAGTTTGAATGTGAGTTCTTAGGTGTGCCACCAAAGGAAGTTAGTTTTAGATGTAAACCTCTGTGTGGAATAATATATGTTAGATTGGCCATTTGATCTAACTGTGACAAGTGTTAAAACACATGTGCATTGATTTTCTTTGAGGAGTGTATTTCTAAAGGTAATTTAATAGTAGTATTGAGCATAGCTTTTACTGTTGAGGAGGAGGAGGGGAGAACTGATAAAGAGAAGGAGCTGCTAATGGCATTTTCCTAACAATTGCTTAGGTCAGTGGAAAGCTGTCACAGTGTAATGCACTTGCTGTTTGAGGATGTTATCATGTACAGGATTAAGCCATTCCTAAGCATGAAAACAACGGCAACTTTTTAGAATGGGAGCTTGTTAAAGACCTCTATCAAGCATTAATGATCGTTTGAAGAAAGAAGTATGGTTCTTACTTTTCCCTCCTTTAATTCTAAGTCAATCCTAAGTGCTAGAAAGGAAAAGCATTTAACTTTCAAAAGACGGTGAGAGATAGCACAATAAATTTCTTCAAAGTGCCCCCTCTTCTTTTCCCAGCCACTTGTGGAAATAAGACTTTGTTTCTAGAGGGGATTGGGAGACTTTGTTCTAAAGTAAGCTGTTTCTGGAACCAGGAAATAGTTTAATAGCTGAAATGTTTTTGACTTGATTCACCATTGTGGTACTTGAAAAGCAGACCTTTCTTTGACTCCACATCTTCTGATATTTAGAAAAATCCAGTGAAACTTCTGGGGTATATTTTAAATGCATATTTATGTCTGCTGTTGGTTTTCATTATGTTCAGATAATATAGATCAGAAAATCTCTCTAATAAGAAGATAATTAAGACACTGGAACTGGATCATGAAAAAGGTGTTAGAAATAATTTCTAAAAATCCTCAAGGATTAGTTCTTCATTCATTTTTTGAAAAAAAAAAAAAAAGTTTATTGAGTACCAGAAGACTAGTGTGCATAGATAATATTGGGGAAGTAAAGGTATGACTCATGATGAAACTGGAGAGGTAAACATGGTCTCCACAGCCAAGTCCATGTCAGAGACTTCAGATTTAATTTTAAATGCAATAGGAAGCTATGAAAGGGTTTTAAGAAACGAGAAGGGGTGATATTATCTGATTTACATTAAATAAAGATTACTCTGGGTTTTTGGACAGAAAATGGATTGTAGGCAAGAGGAAAAGAGGGGATTTAAGAGGTCAGAGATAGTTATGGTTTGAACTAGTGAAGGCAGAGAGAAGTGGATGAATTCCACACATAAAATTTGAGGCAGAAGTGACCAGATTTACTTATGGTCAAGAGGGAAAGGAAGTCTTCAGTTCTTTTAAGTAATTCCAGGATTTGAGGTCGAACTTGGTGATTGGTGGTAGTATTTACTGAGATGGCAATGGCTGGGTTCAAGGTGGGAGGTGATGGATATGGAGGAAGAGATATCAAGAATAACATTCAGAAAATGTTAGTCTTGACATGCTTTAGAAAAATCTAATGGGAGTTTACAAATTTGGCAGTTGGATTCAGTGCACAATGTATTTGCTTTGAGGGCAGAGACCTACTCATTCGTGTATAAGGAGCACATAGAACGCTATATGATGCATAATAGCACTCAATAGACACACCTTGAATTAATGAGTCTAGACCTAAGAGAACAACTCTAGGTCTGGGGCTTAAATAGGAGAGAAATCAGCATATAGAATTGATTTTAAATATAGGAATGAGAAAGCTCAATATAAGGGTTAGTTATCCATCTATCTCAGTTCCTTCCTGATACAAAGAAGTTTAAAATGATAAACTCACAGCATTTTTTAAGGGTTAATTTTCAGTACCACTTATTTATTTCAATTGGAAAGTTTATTAAACTATGGAAAAAATAGACAAATTTTAGTGTCTCTCTTGTTTGGTTTTACTAAGAATTGGTTATATCTGAACAATGAGAGGACTGGAATAATATGTCTGGAATTCCTAGTGTCTTCCCCAAGCAAGGGTTTTTGAGATTTTTCTCAGTTCTAACATAAACAAAGACCAAAAGGAGATCTGCTTCTGTGAAAAATCTTTTATAAACAGAACTACCATGTGATTCCATTTATATGAAATAGCTAGAATATGCAAACATTCAGACAGAAAGTAAAGTACAGGTTGCCAGTGTTGGGGAGTAGGGGAATGTGGGGGTTCATGTAGAATGGATATAAGGTTTCTTTTTGGGGTGATGGGGAAGTTCTGGTAATGGATGGTGGTGAGGGTAGCACAACATTGTATATGTAATTAATTCCATGGAATGGTATGCTTGAGAGGTGTTGAGTTGGGAAGGTTTATGTTGTATATATGCTTCCACAATTATAACAGTAAAAACAATTAAAGAGACCATGGCAATTAAATACAATACTAATAGAGAAGAAAAGGCCATTATTGGGGCATATGAAAAAAATTATGGTCTATAAGCTTTTCATCAATATTAAATTTCTTGAACTTAGTAACTGTAATTAAAGTGGTTACATAATTGAATATCCTTGTTCTCAAGAAATGTACATGGATGTAGGGGATTTATAAGTTTGAAAATATTTCAAAATAAAATGTTGAGGACACTCCCCCAAAAAACTACCAGTTGTTTCCTTAAAATTATCCACCAAATTGATAAATCTTTAGCTAGACTGACCATGTGAAAAGAAAAGAAGACTAAACTTACAAAAATCAAAAGTTAAAGAGGAACCATAACTACTAACCTTGTAAAACTAAAAAGAATTATAAGGGAATAAAATGAACAACTGTATGTCAACACATTAGACAACTTAGATTTAATGGGAAAATTCTAAGAAAGACACAAACTGCCAAAACTGAGTCAGGAATAAATTGAAAATCTGAGTAGATCTACAACAGATAAATAGATTGAATTATTAATAAAAAAAATTATCCACATAGAAAATTCCAGGACCAGATGGCTTCACTAGTGAACTCTGCCGAATATTTAAAGAAGATGTAAACCATTTTTTTTTTGTTTTTTTTTACAAACTCTTCCAAAAACTGTAAGAGGAAGGAAAACTTTCTGGCTCATTTTATGTGACCAAATTTACCCTGATACCAAAATCAGACAAAGGCATCACATGAAAGAAAACCGGAGTTTAACATCTCTCATAAATATAGATTAACAAACCCATCAACAAAAATACAAGCAAATTCAATGCAGCAATATGTGAAAAATATTGCACATCACGTCCAAGTGGGATTTGCTACAAGAATGCAAGGTTGGTTTAACATATGTAAATCAATAAATGTAATCATCATAGCAATAGAATACTCAACAAAAACATAAGCAGAAAAGATACAGAAGAAGCATTTGAAAAAATCCAAAACCATCTCATGATAAAAACACTCAGGAAATTATAATAGAAGGGAACTTCTTCAACCAGATAAAGGGCTTTTGTGAAAAACCCACACACACATCACACTTTGTAGTGAAAGACTGAATGTTTTACCCTTATATCAGAAACCAAGAAAAAAATGTCCATTACCACCACTTCTATTAACACTGTACTGGAGAATCTATTCAGAGCAATTAGTCAAGGAAAAGAAGTAAAAGACATCAGCACTGGAAAGTAAAAAAAAAAACGATCTCTATTTGTGGATAATATAATCTAGTATGTAGATAATACTAAGGAATCAGCTAAAAGAAACAAAATTTTAAACAAGGTTGTAGCATACAAAAGCAACATGAGACCATCAATTGTACTTCTCACTAGCAATGAACAGAAATTCAGAAACCAATTCCATATATAATAGCATCAAAAAGAATAAAATACTTAAAGATAAATTTAACAGAAGAAATGTAAAACTTAAACACTGAACACTCTAAAATGTTTTTGAAAGAAATTAGAACCAGAATAAAATTTTTAAAATCATGCCATGTACATAGAGATTGTAAGACTTGATATTGTTAAGAAGGCAGTTTTCCCCAAATTGATCTACAGAATCACATCTGGTCTCTTTGTAGAAATTGACAAGCTGATCATAGATTCCTACTGAAATTCAAGAGGTCCAGAATAGCTGCAAGCATACAGACACACTCACACACACACAGATACCAATGAAGCCCTTCCCTTACCCTATATCCTTATATTGTTACCACTCCTGAATTTGGTATGTGTCCCTTTAATTCTTTTTCTATACATGTATGTGACTGTAAATAATATGTAATATTAGGTTGGCATCACACTATAGATACTTTTTTGTAATATTATTTTTTCTCTTATATTTTCATGATTTATACAGGTTGATATGGTCAAATTTGCTTCATTAATTTTAAGTCATATAAATTTATTATTGTATGAGTATACAAGACATTTATTATCTCCTCCAATCATTGACATATAAGATGTTTCCAAATTTTTGTTCTTACAAAAAAGAGAGTAGTTTAAGTCTTTGTGCATGTCTATTGTTGCACTTGTGTAATAGATCTTCTAGGGCATTTCTAGAAATGTAATTGCTGGGTGATATTAGTATTTCAATTTTACTAGATAATGCCAAAACATTCTCTAATAGATATATTTTTTCCTTCTGATAAACTAACTCTTTCAACAAAAGCATTTCATATTTCCTCTTCTTTCATAGCCATCATTGATAAATGGTATTGTTGGGTATTTTCCTTTTGTAGCAATCTGAAAAATATGTTCTCATTCTTGGTTTATTTTTC
>JAQZBX010077091.1:0-14333 GCA_029593785.1 Cabassous unicinctus | reverse complement strand
CCGCTTCCCACTATTGTTTCTTTAAATAGTCAATATCCTTTTTATTCACCCCCATATTTCCACTTATGCTTTTCATTCCTTGCTGTAATTCTGTGCTTCTATCTGGAATTATTTTCATTTGGCCTGAAGAACTTCCTTTAATAATTCTTGTAATGTGGGTCTCTTAGAAACAAAATCTCTAGCTTTTGTTGGTGTAATTTCTTCCTTTTTTTTTTTCAACCTTCATTTTTGAAAGCTAATTTCATCAGGTATAGAATTCTAGAGAGGCAGTTTTTAAATTTTTCTTTCAGCACTCTAAAGATGTTATATTTTCTTTCGATTTCCATAGTTTCTGTTGAAAACTTAACCACGTCTTATTTTTTGCTTCTTTTAGTATAAAAGATTTTTAAGATTTTTTTTCATTAACTTTGGTTTCCAAAGATATGTCTAACAATAGTTTTCTTTGTATATAACTATCTTGGGGTTCACTAAGATTCTTGGATCTATGGATTTATCCATCAGTTTTTAAAAATTCTCAATACCATCTCCTCAAATATTGCTTTTGTTCCATTCTCTGTTCTCTCCTTATAGGACTTCAGTTACATAATGTTAAACCACTTGTCTGTATCCTATTTTATTCTTTACATCTTTTTTCTTTGTTTATGTTTGCATATTTTCTACTGTCCTACCTTTGGGTTCACTAATTCTGCCTTTTGCTTTTTCCAGTGTACGTAAAACCCATTCAATGAGGTGTTTTTTTTTAAAGATTTATTTTATTTATCCCCCCCGCACCACCACTTGTTGTTTTTGTGTTTGCTGTGTGCTCTCTGTGTCTGCTTGTCTTCTCTTCTCGTCTTCTCTTTAGGAGGCACCAGAAACCAATCCTGGGACCTCCAATGTGGAAAAGAGGCACTCAATCGTTTGTGCCACCTCAGCTCCCTGGTTTGTTGTATATCTAATTGTTTCTCCTCTTTGTCTCTTTTTTGTTTTGTCAGCTTTCCACGTGGGCCAGCTTGCCTTCACCAGGAGGCCCCAGGAAACATACCCAGGACTTCCCATATGGTAGACGGGGGACCAATCATTTGAGCCACATCTGCATCCCCTCAATGAGTTCTTAATTTAAGAGAATTTAACTTCTAGTTCTACAATATCCATTTGTTTCTTTTTTGAAAATTCCAATTCTCTGTTTAAACACTCCATCTTTTCATCTACCTTTTCCATCTTTTCTTCTATTTTTAAAAAATACAATTATAATAAAGTCCATGTCTGCCAACTTCAACATCCAGATGATCTGTGGGTCTGCTTCTATTGTCTACTTTTTCCCTTGATCATCAGTTACATTGTCCTGCTTCTTTGCATATCCCATAATTTTGTACTGTATGATGAACATTATATATAAAAGAACAGCAGAGATTGAATTATCACTCTTTCTCCCCAGAGAGAGTTTGTGGTTTTGTCTCTTAAGCAGAAAAGGTGCAGGGGTGATCATCTCAACCCAATCAGAAATGGTGCTAGTTTGTGACTGGGTTGCACCTTTAGTTAGAATTGATCCATGTGTGGTTTCAAATACCTAGAGGGCCAGACATTTGTGTTTTTGTTATAGATTCCACCCTTCAGTGGAACTTTGTTCTTCCCTTCAAAGTTTTGGAGCTAGCTCTCTAACCTCTCTCCTTATCCATGTTGAAAATCTGGAAAATGTTTTGAAAAGGCTTTTCATATGTTTCTTTTCATACCCCTCCCTCTAGCACAACTTGGTTTGCATTTGATTTCTCCATCCTTTTAGCTCAGCTGCCCAGCTTTCCATATGCCCCATCACTCAGCAAATGGGAGGAAGGCTATGCATTTGAGGATCCTGTAGAGTCTAATTTGCCCATAGCCATAAAAAGTTCTGCTATTTTCTCTTTATCCTAGAATAGTTGCTCTGGCTATGAAATCCCATGACCTGACTCAGCAAGCACCCCTAAACAACACAATAGCCAGCAATCTCAGTTCATATAGGAAAGGCTCTTGCCTCTCTGGAATTTATTTTATCTAGTCTTCTCTGCTTCAAGAGCTCTCCAGTATCTTTTAAAATATGATTTTTGTAATTATCTTTTTTATAGTTGTTGCAGTAAGAGTGATGACTTTGCTACTTTCACATCATACTCAGAAGTAGAAATATTCATGTCTTTATTTTAAGGATTTAAAAAAAAAGTCTTAGCGTAATTTAAAAAAAAAAGAAACAAAGAACAATATCCTAAAATATTAGCCTAGGTAAAATTTTTCCTGGGAGAACAAAACTTTGATTCTATATTGTAGCTGAAAGGAAAATGGGATTGACTTAGAATTTCACATTATAGCAAATTTAGTTGTAGTACATCAATTCTGTAGACAGATAACTTGGAATAGATTTCTAGTATTCACCCATATCTTTTTTTTTTTTTTTAAGAAATTCAAGAATGCCTTTTTTTTTTTTTTAACATCTTTACATTTTTAAAAAATACATATTTAGTTTTTCTCCATTTTAAATGCATCCCCTGCCGTTTTTGCTGTTTTTGTTTCCATTCATTGGACAATTCTCTGTGTCTGTTTACTGTCCTCTCCTCTCATCCTTCTCCTCCTGTCTTCGATCCTGGGAACCTCCGATACGGGAGAGAGGCATTCTGCCACCTGCACCACCTGAGTTCCTGGTTTTTTGGCGCATCTCATCTTGGCTCTCCCCTGCGTCTCTCTCCTGTTACATCATCATCTTGCTGCTTGGTTCAGCGGGGCCAGATGGCTCACCCACTCGCGGGGCCTGGGGGCTCACCCGCTCACGGGACCAGATGGGGCGCCTGCACACCTTCTATATTTTTCTTTATTTTACTGGGAAGTCCCGGGGATCGAACCCAGGTCCCTCCATATGGGAAACGGACGCCCAACCATTTGAGCCACATCTGACCCCCTGCTATATCTCTTAAGGTTGACCAAAGATACCTAGAGTTACAGTCTTTTCCCATACAGGATGGTCATATAATAAATCAGGCTTACTTTATCACTAGCATTCTAAAAACCAGACCTAGGGAGAAAAACTAGGCCTGGGGACACATGCATGGTTTCTAATATAGCAAATGTTTAGCCTACCCTGATTATCACAAAATCAGGACAGCGAGAATATTCGTAGCACCCATATCTATTTTCGCTCTCTTTCCTGGGGCAAAAAGGAGAGCCATAGTTCTTATAGTCAGGTAGGGCCATATGCCTAGTTATGTCCAACGGGCTATGAGCACAAATGATATTTTTCCAGGTAGAGTGAGTGAGAATTGTCCACACTCTCTTTCCCTTCTACTGATAAACAAGGGCCACATATTTAGATATGGGGCCACTTGGCCTGGTTCCCTGAGCCACTGCTTAGAAAGGGAGTCACTCTGGAGAGCTGCTGAGCCCACAGTGGTCTTTGCATGAGTAAGAAATGCCTCTAATTTGCTGAGTCACTGAGTTTTCAGGTTATGTCTATATCTCAGCATTAGCCATCCTATCCAGACAAATATAATAGCAAATACCTAAACTAGCACAGAGATGTTGCAGTTTCTCTGATTAGTGTTTAAAAAATAAACTCCTGGGAATTGGATGTGGCTCAAGCAGTTGGACACCCACCCACCACATGGGAGGTCTCGGGTTCGGTTTCTGGTGCCTCCTAAAGAAGACGAACAAGACAGCGGGCTAGCACGGCGAGATGATGCAGCAAAATGACGCAACGAAGAATAACCATGAGGAAACACAATGAGAGACACAACAAGTGGGAGCAGAGGTGGCTCAAGCCATTGGGCACCTCCCTCCCACATGGGAAGTCCCGGGTTCGGCTCCCCGCGCCTCCTAAAAAGATGAGCACACAATGAACAGACACAGAGAGCAGACAGCCAGCACAAAACAACGAGAGGGCAGGGAGGAGACCATACCCTTTAGCTGAGAACACTACCCTCAAACCTCTTCCCAAAGTGATTACCTCTTTCTCCTTCCACCCCCTCTCCCACCCCCGCCCATGTTCAAACCTACTTGAACCTGCTGGAAAAGTTCTTATTAAGTACTTTACTGGGAGTGGAAGAGCCTCGGGCGATTAGCGCCTCCCTCCCACATGGGAGGTCCCCAGGCTTGGTTCCCCGTGCCTCCTAGAAAGAAAAGTCCAGCACACAACAAACCAACACAGCAGATGCAAACAACGAGGGGTTTGGGAGAAAGAAAAGAAATCTTTAAAAAAAAAAAAAAGAACTTTACTATAAGCTATTATTGCCTAATAGTAGCTCAATAGTGTACCTCCTTGGGTAACCTGCATTTTAATTAGTAAATATATATATATATATTATAATCTAAAGGATTGAATTTGAATTATGGAAGCTTTGCTGTTACTTATTGATTGGAGAAGTAAGGGATCAGAAAGGAGGGTTGAAGATCTCCCCCATTTTCCATCAAAATATTTCCTCTGCGTAAAGGCAAAGTCATTTCTCTAAGGTGGAACTGGTAGTCGTGGTCCCATGGCTTTAGAGTTATTCCCTGCATGGGAGCACCCACCCCTCCCGGGACAATTGACGGAAAGAACTCTACAAGCAGAAGCAATGGGAGGGGAGGAGGAGCCAAGATGAGCTAAAGAAGCAAACCAGTTGAAGGTTTAATACGGGCATTCTGTTTAATGATCATAAGTAAAGAACGGTGAAGGAATCGCATAAAATGGAGAGGAATAAGACCGGGAAGAAGGGAAAAGAAGAAAAGACAATGGAGAGAAGAGAAAAGAGCCATCCAGGAAAGGTCACCGACAGCGAAAGGAGCAACAGAGATGAAAAACAGCCCTGCTGCTGGCAATCAAGCCTGCTGGGAGAGAGCTCTCAGGGAAATCTGCAGAAACGGCAAAAGAGCACAACTTGCAACTAGAGTAGATGTGTGGTGTTAATTCAAGTCTCACTAAACCCTGTATCCACTGGGCATTGATTATACTACTATTTATTGATGAAATTCATAATGAAGATCTGAAGTCATTAAGAAAAGGTTACCCTCTTGCATAGACTTGTATTTTGGCATTTATCACATGGTATTGTCATTTATAGTACTCTGTTGTCTATTACTGGGTAACAAACCATAGTGACGTAAGACAATGATTTGTTACCTCTCATAAATCCATGGATTGTCAATTTGAGTGATTCTTCTGCCGGTCTCATCTAGGATGATTCATGCAGTTGCAGTAATCTGACAACTCTACTGAAGCTGGAGACCCCAAGATGGCCTCACTTAGAAGCCTGGAATCCTGGCATTGCCAGGGGCATCTCAGTTCTCCCCTCGTGGCCTTTCATCCTTAGTAGGTTAGACCAGGCATCTTCACAACAGATTCTCAATGTTTCAGGAGGACAACCTCCAATGTGCAGGCACTATCAAGCCTGTTTGCATATTGCTTGCCAATCTCCCACTGACAGGAGCAAATCATGTGGCATACTCCAGAGCAAAGGGGTGGAGAGTCAGGGAGGCTCATCGCTACCACATGCACTGTGAATTTTAAGAGTCTAGACTAACAATATTCTGTGCATCCCCATTACTTAGTACTTGCCTGGTACCCATAAGACATAATTCACAACTGGGCAGTGCTACTCTCTAGGGAGAATTGTAGAAATTTTGGATGGCATTTCGGGTCTCCATGTGAAATATGGCCTGAACATGCACATTTGAAATGCATATTTTTTATTATGAAGTACATACCTGGTATTTCTCCTTTATATTATAGTTTGAGCATTATGTTGATTTTTTAAAAAGTATGTGTGGTAGGTTATATTTTCCAAGAGTTTCACTTCAGGATAGTAACTTTATATTACAGAATATTTGTTTCAAGGCAGTGTTTTGGGTCTGATATTTGTGAAATTAAATGCTTTGGGTGTGTGTGTGTTTTAGGAGGTACCAAAGATTGAACCCAGGACTCCTACATGGGAAGCAGGTGCTCAACCACTGAGCTACATCTGCTCCCCAGCTTAGAGTGTTTCAAGAGCTAGCCTTCATTTATTTTTGGGAACCCTGCTAGCCAGAGAAAGTGTCACTAAATTATTATTTTTAACTTACTTTGTTCATTTTGATCTGTGTGTTGTGGGGTACAGGACCAGTTAGTAAAGATGAGTTCTGTTGGGATTTGGTATAGTAATAGTTTGTAGAGAATTGCCTCACCCGCCCTTTTAAGTGGTTATTACCACTGGGTAGGGGGTGGGGGGTGGGCTTGTGCTTCTCGGGGGAGTCTCATACTTCGGGAAGCAGTTAAAAAATCACAAAACCTCCATAGGTCACTGCCAGACCAACCACGGCTCCAGCCCCCCAAACTGAGTCATTTACGCTGCTTAGCTGGTGAATTTGCTCATACATTATTGTCCGAATTTTAAACTTATTTTACAACAGTACACCCAACTCTTTTAGCTTGTGGGATGGCAGAAGAGACGGTGCGGCTCCTGAGCCCAGCAGCTGGAGGGGCCCGTGGCTGCGCGGCGCACAGTAGGGGCACCATCAACACTGATTGGCAGGGTTCATCGCCCCAGTTCTCACGAAGCCACCCACTCCCCGCTCACTGCCCTTATCTGCCCCGCCCACACCCTGACCCGAGTGGCGGGGAGGTCGCAGCAGATGGCGAGTCCCGGGTGCCAGGTGTGCGGGCGCCTGGCGCGGTCCCCGAGCGCTGGGCTCTGCGGTCCCCGCCCCACCCTACCCCTCCCATCCTCACCAGCGCCCACAACGCCATCTCCGTCACGGGGTGAAGTTCAGGCTGCGGCGGGAGCAAGAGAAGGGGAGGGCGTGGGGAGAAGGGATCCCGCGCCGAGCCCACGCGTCCTGCGCCCGCGGCCCGCCACGCGCCGCCCTTGTCCTCTGACCCGCGTCACTTGGCAGCCGGTGCAGCCCCTGCGCCTTCCCGCCTCCCCTCTCTTCAGGCAGCCTGCTTCCTTGCTTCCCCTCCCTTTCTCTTATCTGACATTCTGCCTCGCGGCCCCTGCCCACGCCCCAGCGGCTCCCCTCGCGGCTGCCGCGCGTCCCTGCACGCCCTGCCCAGCTCCCGTCGCAGGCCAGCAGGTTGGCTGCGGTGGCGGGGGGCAGCTCCCGGGGAAGCGCTGTGCTCTTCCGTGAGTGCAGGCAGCCGCGTCCCCCCGCGGGGCTGCAACTGCGACTGCTCCTCCCAGGCGGCGGGGGCGGGGAGCCTGGGGGCCGTGTCCCCACCCACACCGCGCGTGGGGGTCACTGGGGTGGCTTCGCGGCGCCCCGCGGCGGGACAGGTAGCGCCACTGGGACGCAGGCGCCGGGGCCTGGCTGCTGCGGTCGCCGGCGGAAAGGCAGGGACACGTGAAGCCAAGGGGGGCAAAGCGAGCCGTGCCCCTGCGCAGAGCCTGGCCTCCGAGTAACTGCGCCCGGGGCGCAGCGCTCCCTGTTATCATCTACCTGCCATATGCTCCCTCCTCCCAGACCTGAGGCCGCCTCCCGCAGGTGCTCTGGGCCGCGGCCCTGGGAGCGGCAGGCGCGCCCCTTGGCAAGGGCGCCTGGCACCCTCGGGCGCCCCCGCGCCTCGGGTGCTCAGTGAACACCACCCCCGTCCCCGCCGTCGCGCGCGACCTTGGGGCGAGGCAGGGCACCGAGAGATGCCTGTCGCTCCGAGAGCCCGGGGCGGTGGCCGCAATCTTGTCTCCTAACCCTAGGCCTGGGCCTTCTTCCTCCCCCGCCCGCCGCACACAGGCCCTGCCAGGCCCCCCAGCCAAGGACGGTGCCCGCCGGCGGGGCCTGGCACGGAGGTCGCGTGCTCGCCGGGCGGGGGTCCCGCACGCAGTGGGGATGGCAGCCCCGGCGAGGCTCCCCAGAAGCTGTGGGCGTCCCGGGCGAAGGGGGCTGGGCCCCGGAAAGACGAGGGGAGCGAGTCGCGGTCAGTGACGGGATTGGGCAGCAGCGCCAGGGCCAGGCGGGCCGGCGGCTGGGGGAGCCTCGGCCGCGGCCGGGGGCCGCTGCAGCCGCGGGGCGGGGGCGCGGGCGCGCGCCTGGGCTCCTTCCGGGTGCTAACACGCTGCTGACAGGATCGCCTGAGACGCGTTTACAGTGGGAAGGACTTTCCTCCAGAAAGCGCGGCCTGAGTCGGCGCCCGTCTGGGTCCTCGCTGTAACCGGTGGAAAGGCCGGGCTCGGCCGCCGCGGCGCGGGCGTGCGGGCCCCGGGAGACCATCCTGGGGAGGAGGGGCGGCCCTGGCTGGTCCTCCGGGACCGCGGGCCGTTTCCCGGCAGCGCGCGCCGCTGGCGGCGAAGCCGCTTTCGAGCCAGGTCCCACTACGGCGGGACGACCCGGCCACGGTCACCGCTGCCTGCCCGAGCCCAGGTCCTGCGTGCAGGCGGGAGGCTGGCGCTGGCTCCCCCGGCCACCCCGAGCGTCGGGCAAGCGGGCAGGACGCGGCGGCTGGCTGCGCCAAACTTTATGAAAAACAGCCCGAATTCGCCGACACTCCCCATTACTCGCTGATCGTTTGGCCTGCTACGTAGAGACGGAAGAGTAGTGGGGGTGACGGGCTCGGGACTGGAGGAGGGGGGAGAAGCATGAATCCCGAGCCTCCCCACTTCTTCCCAAGTCCCCTCGCGGGCGCAGGGGAGGCTGAGCGCTGCCACCTGGCGGCGGCTGCTCCCCGGTTGGCGGCAGGCGGGAGCCGGCTGGCTGCGGAGCGAGGCGGGCGCCCGGGGGTGCCTGGCCTCTGCCTGGAGAAACGGAGTCGAAGCCCGGGGTGGCAGCCGGCATACACGCTTCCAATCTACGTGGCCAGGCACACACTCATTCTGTACTGATTCTCATGAAATTACCGAGAGGAAAGGAATGAGCTGGTACTTATATAGCAAGTGCTTACTTGAGCCTCCCACATGCTATCACTGGTCGTGAGGAGAAAGTGGCAACAACTTTTAGAAATACAGGTTTCTAATCACCTAGCTTACTCTAAGGGTAAAAATAAATCATGAGTTTCATTTTACCCCAGAATTTCGTTTTGATATTTTGCAAATAGCAATTACTTCCATATATTATTCAGTACAATCCCGAAAAGGAAGTCCAGTTCCAGTACAACTTTGTCAGCCCAAGAGGATGAAGTGTGTTATGTTTGTTCACTTGATTGAGAAGTACATAAGCCTTGGGATGGAGGGATTTTTTCCCCCCATAAAGTGTGGAACTGAAACACCTGGGGCCCTTCAGTTGACAAAGGCCAATGACCTCAAACTTCCAGGGGTTTCTTCTTTATCTGCTAGTTAAAAACAGAGACAGGTTGTTTTTCCCTGTTATTTGAACTGAATACCTGTCAGGTCAGACTAGTGCCTAGAATCAGTTTCAAAAACGAAGGAAAGGCAAAATCATGCAAATCAGTGTAATTCCAGGGGGGTTGTTAAACTGATTTCCCTTCAGGTTTTTCCCCTTATATGCTATAGGTATATATTAAGCAGAAGGATAGCATCTTATTTCCATCCATACCTCATACCATTTTACAGATATGGGTTTTATGTTGTGCAGATGTGTAAGAGAAGAAAAGAAATGCATTAACAGATATTATACTTATATATCAAATGGAATTCTAGTATTTAATGGAATAAATTTAACAATATTTACCTTAATTTAAAATTTGAAATATCTGACAGTGCTCAAAAATACAATTAGTGTATTATTCTAAAACGGAATTTCTTTGCAAAATTATCTTGGCTTGCTGTTAATAGGGCTTAAGGAGTAGCATTGAGAAATACTTCATGTACTACAAAGCCAGCAGAGGGAACAGTGAGTACTGATTTAGTAGAGGCCACGAAAAAAACTGATATTTGGGGGAAAAATATCACTTATGGATAATTGGTTACAAAGTATATGAAGCTAGGTAATGAGAACACAGAAATCTTTTCTCACTATTTGGTATTCAGAGGCCCAATACATTCCATTGTGCATATACTTACTCAGTTGGTAAAAGAGATGACTCTAATAAAAGGCCATTTGTCATGTTTTCTTACCTCTTGAGAGTTCTTAACACATAAGGACATACTTCAAAATTCTAAACATTCATACATACTATAATGATCTTATAAAGTCAATGGAAATTACTAATACCATATTTCATCAATTCTAAGAGGCACTTTTTCATTTCAAAGATCTCTGAAATGGGGATGCATCTTACAACCAGTGTCATGCCACAGTTGAGCATTTTTTTGTGCTTAGTGGCATGTAACCTAATGGTGTGTCTTAAAATCTGTGGTGTATTAGATTTGTTGAAATGCAGAAAATACATTTAAGAATTAGGCCAGTGACTATTCAGTTCACACTTTTAAAAATCTGTGTGCTTTAAACATAAATATAATCACTACAACTGCTTTAACTAACTTTGCCCTCATGATATTCAGTGGTGGAAGCAGAGATTACTTTACAATTATAATTATATTGATACTCATCTTGACTCTGAATTCTCACAAGGTAACTATACCCTCAAATCGTTAGTTGGTACAAACCGCCCCAAAATAGAGTATTTATAGATAATATGCCTCTTAGAATAATTTTTATGTCAGACTGATAACATTTAGGGGTATGTGTCTGTGCACACCAGAGAAAATGAAATGTATGATAACAAACCTAACTTTGGTTTGCAAAAAGGTGCCAGCTTTTTTTTAAGGATTTTTTTTATCCTTCTAAAAAATTATATAGGTATATAGGTTGGGTAGCTAACAGGCAAAAATTACTTGCCTTTACCCCAAAAGCATTCTTGCTTGTGGTCGATCCTTAGCGACCCAGTCAGGTACCCCAAAGGATATTCTTTCCGGCAAAATTCTAATTCTGACAACTTGGGCCTCTTGCCATCCTTAAAAGCTTGACAAGATAAAGAGAAATCTGGTGCCTTAACACTAGTTCTATCTGAACTGAATAGCTGGCTTAATTATGTTGGGTTGACCCTCCTTTACTACCTATCATTGCCCTGAAGAAAAAGTTTACAATTATGGTTTTAGGGAAGGCCAATATATACCAAAATTCTAATTTTCAGACCATGGCTAAATTAACATGTGTTCTGAATACCAACCACCTTTTCTTTGCCACAATATACTTCACAAAATTCCTTTGAAAAAATAATTGGGATGACAGGGTTTTCCCCATTGTCCTCATATGGCTGCATATCTATGATGACTTTTTCATATCCGTGATCAGTTTTAGTCTTTGGAACAACATCCTACTTCTACTAAGAGGAGTTTCTCTGGCATTTCAATCATCAAGGGAAGGATATTAGCATTCATTGAGGGCTTACCACACACCAGGTGCTTTATAGTCACAAACACTGTGTACCCTCACAACAATCCTATATAATGCAGCTCTTAGTGTTTCCTTTTCACAGATAAGGAAAACTAAGACCAACACATCCTCACGGTTACAAAACCAGCAAGAGAGATCAGCATCCAGGTGTTATATAAATGCAGAGGCTCTAGTCTCTCGTGCTACCAGTTATCACCTCCTTCTAGTTTTTTCTTTGCCTTGGCCTTTTAGTTCTGTTTGAACCAAATAATGAACATATAAGGAGGAGAGAAGCAGGGAGGCTTTGGGAGGGTGGTAGAAAGTTAAGCAATCTTTAATTTTGAAAAGGTGCAAAACAAATACTTAGAAAGTAAAACCTATTCTCACCCTATCCTAAACTCTATGGAAATTCTCCTATTGAATAAATAGAGAACACTGCCTAATGTTTTGCAATTGAAAGCCCCTCTATTTGGGTTATCCAGGATTTATGGAGGAGTTTAAATCATTAAATAACCATAGTTAACCCCTGTTTGGTTAAGAGAGCAAGCAATTATTGCAAAAATTCCTCTTCTCTGCCTTCCACAAACTGCGAGAAAATTGTTCTGAAGGGATTTACACAATACATCAACATCTGTGCTGTACCTAGAGTTGTTAAAATAATTGTGATGACAGGTGTCTGGGTACCACTTTCTTAATGGTTTTCAATATCCATTGATTTATTGTTGTGGCTTCCCACCTCCACCCCCCTTTTTACATCCCTGCCTTTATGAAAGAGCTGAGGAACAGATTTTGCACTAGAGGCTGATTCTTTATTCCAGTGCTGAAAAGAACTAATAAAAATAATCACTTGGCTTTTAAGCAGAAAGCTTCCATTTACAGTATTTCACCCTTCCCCCCTTCCAAGCCCCTTGTTATCTAACATAATGGTTAGAATACATTTCCGTCTCCCCTTAATAATTTCATGCATTAACATCCTCTTCACACACCAGACACACACATACACACACACGGAGCAAAAGGGAAAAGGGAGGTAGCAGAAATCTCAGCTGTACTTCTAGCCCTTTTAAAAAGTTTGCTCTGTAAATTGGAATGAGGTCAGATTTGGAGCTTCTCATTGCACGCGGAGATTATTGTTGCATCGGGTTCCAAGCCAATGGGAAGCCTGGGGGCGGGGCTTGGCACGAGGAAGCGTTGGTTACAGCGGCTGATTGGCTGCGGCCAAGACTGTGAAAGGATAAAGAGGCGCGAGGCGGAATTGGGGTCTGCTCTAAGCTGCAGCAAGAGAAACTGTGTGTGAGGGAAGAGGCTCCTTTCGCTCCCGGGTCTCTAGTTCTTGCACGCTCTTTGCGACTGCATAGGAGGAACTCTGCCATTACCAGCTCCTTTCTGCAAGAAGGGAGGAGGGAACATACATTTATTCATGCCAGTCTGTTGCACGAAGGCTTTCTGGCTCCATACCTTGCAACAAAATCATTGCACAAACTCTTTAGTGCCGATTCCGCCCACTGAGAGTCCTGGAGCCAAGAGTCTTTTTTTTGCTTTGCATTGTAGGAGAGGGACTTAAGTGATAAAGACTATGTCGCTTTCCTGAGCTCTTGAGAGCGCTCGTGAACTGGAATCAACTGCTTCAGGGGAAGGAAAAAAAAAAAAAAAAAAAACAACTTTGCCTGGGAGGCGGCGAGAAACTTGCATTGGAAGCTTCAGCAACCGGCACTGAAGAAACTCCTCTCCACTTTAGCACGCTCTCCAGCCTCCGAGCCCAGAGGGCGAGCAAACTGCAGCGCGGCGGGACCGAGCGCGGGAGGGCGAGCGAGCCGCTCCGGCCTGGGAACTACAACTCCTCGGCAGGAGGCGGAGTTCTTGCCCGTGCCTTTCGGGGACTTTCTCTTCGCCCACCGCCGCGCGGCCGCGAGTCCAGGGGCCCGCCCGGCCGCCCGCCACGCGCGTCCTCCCGCTCGCCTGGTGCTCGGCCCCGGGAGCCGGCAGGGCCTGGCGATCGCGCCGCGGCCGCCGCGAGGGTGTGAGCGCGCGTGGGCGCCCGCCGAGCCGGGGCCATGGTGCAGCAAACCAACAACGCCGAGAACACGGAAGCGCTGCTGGCCGGCGAGAGCTCGGACTCGGGCGCCGGCCTGGAGCTGGGCATCGCCTCGTCGCCCACGCCCGGCTCCACCGCCTCCACGGGCGGCAAGGCCGACGACCCGAGCTGGTGCAAGACGCCGAGCGGGCACATCAAGCGGCCCATGAACGCCTTCATGGTGTGGTCGCAGATCGAGCGGCGCAAGATCATGGAGCAGTCGCCGGACATGCACAACGCCGAGATCTCCAAGCGGCTGGGCAAGCGCTGGAAGCTGCTCAAGGACAGCGACAAGATCCCTTTCATTCGGGAGGCGGAGCGGCTGCGCCTCAAGCACATGGCTGACTACCCCGACTACAAGTACCGGCCCAGGAAGAAGGTCAAGTCCGCCAACGCCGGCTCCGGCCCCTCGGCCGCCGCCGCCTCCAAGACGGGGGAGAAGGGCGACAAGGTCGGTGGCAGCGGCGGGGGCGGCCACGGGGGCGGCGGCGGGAGCGGCGGCGCGGGGGGCGGAGGCGGCGGCGGCGGCGCCAACTCCAAACCCGCGCCCAAGAAGAGCTGCGGCTCCAAGGCGGCGGGCGGCGGGCTCGGCAAACCGCACGCCAAGCTGGTCCTGGCGGGCGGCGGCGGCGGCGGGAAAGCGGCGGCCACGGGCGCCTCCTTCGCGGCCGAGCAGGCGGGGGCCGCCGCCCTGCTGCCCCTGGGCGCCGCCGCCGCCGCCGACCACCACTCGCTGTACAAGGCGCGGACTCCCGGCGCCTCGGCCTCGGCCGCCGCGCTCGCCGCCCCGGGCAAGCACCCGGCCGAGAAGAAGGTGAAGCGCGTCTACCTGTTCGGCGGCCTGGGCGCGTCGGCGTCGCCCGTGGGCGCCGTGGGCACGGGCGCCGACCCCAGCGACCCCCTGGGCCTGTACGAGGAGGGCGGCCCGGGCTGCTCGCCCGACGGCCCGAGCCTGAGCGGCCGCAGCAGCGCCGCCTCGTCGCCCGCCGCCGGCCGCTCGCCCGCGGACCACCGCAGCTACGCCAGCCTGCGCGCCGCCTCCCCC
>JAQZBX010077090.1:0-14330 GCA_029593785.1 Cabassous unicinctus | reverse complement strand
AATTTTATTTATTTATCTCCACCCCCACCCCGCCTTGCTGCTTGTGCTCGCTGTGTCCATTTTGCTTTGCATTTTTCTGTGTCTGCTTGTCTCCCTTTGTTGGGTCATCTTGCTGCACCAGCTCACCGCACCACGTGGGCTGGCTTGCCTTCACCAGGAGGCCCCGGGATTCGAACCCCAGGCCTCCCATATGGTAAATGGGAGCCCAACCAATTGAGCCACAGCTGCTTCCCTGTGCAAAGTTCTTGAGTACTTCACATTTCTTCTAGAAAGTCCACTGTCAATAAACTGTGTTGCAGACTGGAGGTAGTAGTTACCTGGATAAATCTAGAACTACAGCCAACCCCATATCATTCATTTTTTTAGATCTTTTCTTTCTCTCTGATCTCACATTAGATAATTTCCACTGCTCTATCTTCAAGTTCACTTATTCTTTCTCAGTCATCTCCATTCTGCTTTTACATTCAGTGTTTTTTTTTTTAAGATTTATTTATTTATTTATGCAAACCTCACCAAATGTACCTGTCCCTAGGCTAAAATCTATGAAAATGGAATCTCACTCAGAACATCACACCTCTTCTTGCTGCATGGACTCCCCATAAGAATCTGTCTACTCTTAACCTCTCCAGTGTCTTCTGGTAGCTGCTTATTAAATTATGTCCATAGTCTATAATTTTTATCTGAAGGAGTATCAGTCTGGTTGGATATTATTCAGCCATTACTGCCCCAATTGTTTATTATTGCCTTTGGAATGAGTTTATGAAAACAGAGGTTCTGAAAATTTACAATCCTTAGAATAAACAAGTCACTTTGCAAAGACCTAACTCTAGAAGGGCTCAATAGGGTATTTTTCTCATTCTGACACTCAATTTCTTAATGTTGATGAAGGCTGTTCTTAAATTTGAAGTGGACAGAAAGTACAGATCTAGACATCTCTCTTCTCCTGGGCTGTATTGTATGGCCAGTGCTGCCCAGACATCTGTGAGCCTCGGATGACCAGTCTAACTGATCCTCAACCTAAAAGGTTTCACTTCCCTGCCAGCCCGAGAACTTATTCAAATAAGCCAATCACATCCTCCCACAGGAAACAAGAGTCACCTCATTCTCTTCTTCCTACAAAGCCTGTCTCCCAGAGCCCCTGCTTGTTCATTCTGCTCCTGAGTGCAACCCCCATGTGGTCCTGCAGTGTCCTCCTCCCCATGGGCTCTGAGTATGTGTGACTAACAAACTGTTGCCAATCTCATCTGTCCAGTGTTGGGAGTCTGTGTTCGGCCATCCACAGAATGCTAGGTTGGAACTTCCTCCCCACCAATGGGGTGAAGAGGAGATGAACAGAACATGGGCAATCCTATTAAATTCATTTCTCAGCAAGGCTAAGGTAGAATAGGTTTAAAGTGGGTTCCTTCTGGCTTTTACGAGTCTTCAAGCTATACTTGGGGTAAGTTAACAAATAGATACAGTCATGAGGCCAAAACAAGGCTAAGCAGAGAAAATGAGCTTTTAAATAAGAAAGCAAATGCAGTATTTCCCTCCAATGTCAATATTGTACTTACTGTACAGTACTGTACTGATAACTTTCAAATGAGAAAAAGGTAAAAATTAACTCATGAGTTGGAGGTGGTGATGTCTTCCCTCTCTGACTCCAATCTATCTCCCCATCTTCTGAACTGCTCTCTTTTACTGGACTTTCTACCTCCTCTCAACCTGCCAAAACTACAGAGGTCCTTGGTCAACACATCTACAGGCAACAGAGAATTCACTGACACCTGGTATTATCTTTTGGCGCTCTATAGCTTGAGAGACAGTGATTAGAAAGAAAAGAAAACTTCATCAACAAACTGTCATTTTCATTTCAGCTGTTCTTGTGGGCAAAAGAGGGGAGTAAAGAGAAATCCCAGACTGAAAGCTTTGTGGTTATCTCCGCTTCTCGTTAAAGCACCCTGATTATAATCACACCTATGATTAGACGATTTAACACACCTGGTCTCAAGCACGCACCAGGAAGAAGAATCATAATTCAACCCATCCGATTTCCTTTTCTTTATTCACTAAGTAAGCACAATTTATAAGAGTCAGTGAGTGAAGACTGGAAGGGGTTTGAATAGGAGGGAGGTTTTTCATTCACATGACTTTTTGGAAGTGACAAAAACTTCCATGGTCACAAATTATTTTAGTACTGGTGAGACAAGCAGTGTTGCTTTCATTGGCCACACACAGAAGTGAGAAAACTGGATAGAGTTTCTTTCTATTTCTTCTCTCACTTTGCTAACCAAACATTTTGCTCTGCTATTACACACATACACACACAGTCTCTCTCTCACTCAGTATGTGTGCACTTACAGAGTTTTATAGTTTTTTAATAGTGTTGTTATTCATTTTTTAAAATAAACTTTTTATTTTGGAATAACATTAGATTACAGAAAAATTGCAAAGATAGTACAAAGAGTTCCCACATACACTTCACTGACTTTCCCCTATTGTTAATATCTTATATAATAATGGTATATTTGTCAAGAGTTTTGTAGATTTTGACGATGGATGAAAAACATGGACTCACTCTTTCTTACAGCAGATTCTCAACAATCTGTACAGCAGATTCTCAACAAGAGTTGTGTTTAGCAATTTATTTAATTATACAAATTATCAAGTTATAATCTGCACACAACCTACCCCCATCAAGGTCCTAGATAATAAACTGGAACCTCTAACCTTTCCAGGTGAATGTTCCCAGTTACTGAGCAATTCTACCTCTATAGGATTTTTTATGAAGTTGCCAAATCATTCTTCCCCCTGCCCTTTGTGTCAGACACTATTAGTTGCCTGCCAATGTCCATTTCTTGGAATAGCCCTTTAACTAAAATTCAATTTTGTTCATGTAGAAATGTGCCCAGCTAAATACACTCTCAGTCTATTTCGCAGTTATGTGAGACTGTTCAGGCCAGTGAAATAAAATGGAAGTCTGCTGGGGGCTTCTGGGAAACTGTTTTCCTTCCTCCAAAAAGGAAACAGAGCACACAGGGCTGCCCTTCCCCATCCTCCTTCTTATGGCTTAAATCAGTTGTGATGGATAGAGCTGCACCAGCATCTTGTAGCCCTGAGGATTATAGAAATATTGCCCTGAATGACACTGAGCTGCTAAACCAACACTGGCCACCACCTAGCTACAGATTTCTTGTGATGTGAGAAAAACAAATCCTTACTTGTTTAAACCACTGTAACTGGAGTTTTTGTAACTTGCAGTTGAACACTTTCCTACCAGATGAGCTCATTTAATACAAAACCTAAAACTACACCTATACAAGGCAGATGAGAATGGTGGGGAATGCAGCTAAGGATAAAACCCAGGGAAGTGGCCATTTAGAATTTCAATGTTCTAGCTCTGGGCTGAAATAACAGCAAGTATTTATAATGAAAACATGGCTGTGCAGGAAAGGAAGAGGATAACTAATGAGTCCATGTTTGTACAAAAATGGTGTCAGGAATGGCAAAATTCTAGCATGAATAAAGCCTGTATATCTGACAAAATAATCACTCTTACAATGGCTTCGCTGACACTTGGTTAAATACCAGTGTGCCAGCCACAGCCTCGCATTGTGGATTTCAGGAAGTGAATTATTAATGTAAGCCCTCTCTACAAAGTCAGCTGGGAACAAGTTTCCATTAAAATCAAGAAGAAAATTAATTTAGAGGTCACTGACTCTTAGCACACATGTAGCCTTATCTATTTTCTTCCTACAATGGCCATACTCTAGGGAGAAATCCAGCCTTCCCCACTTAGGGGAGGAAGAAAGTTTAATTTTCCGAAGCGAGTAAAAGCCCATGGATTGAACTCACAGCTAGAAAGGAAACATTTTAGATGAGGCCCTTTAGCAATTCAGCATGAACAATTAAATGAGTCAGGAAGACAAATCACTAAAGTTCAAGCTACAGAGGCATGGTTAGTGTGTTCCAGCTAGCTCCCCTTGGAACCTGCCCCTATAAAGGGAATCCCAGGATTCAGAGCCTCAATCTATAAACTTGTGCTCTGTTTTCCTGCAGCAGTTAGTGTGTAGTTTTCCTAACCTGTTACAGAGGAAATAAGAGTTTCCTATTGAAGATGCAAACAATACAATTTTCCTGCTACAAAATCTCTGCTGACTGATTCATCTGCATGAGTTCATCTAGGGAAAAGGTTTGAAGCCTACCCTGGTGAAAGGAAGACTGACAGAAAAAGGACAAAGGGGTAAGGAATTAGCAAATGGCAAGAGGCTGGCTTACCTCAGTAGCTTTCTGGCTGAGTCCCCGAAGCAGCAGCACAATCACATGGATGGCAGCTCTGCGCACTTGAACTTCACAGTCTGTTTTAGCCACAGCTATCAGGCAAGCTGTTACCTAGGAGGGTGAGAGAAGAAGTCAATCAGGATTACAACTGTGCTCCACTTTCTTCATATTCATAGAGAACAATCTGGCTAAGAGAGAGGTGGATAGTTTCCTCATTCTCAATAAAGAGGGAGGGATCTAGCGGTAGAGATCTTGATTGTCCAGTTTTTCTGGAAAAGGACAAAATCTAGTTTGGAATTCAAGATGAAGATTAGGGAGTGGGAAGGAATATGTATATGTAATATGTATTTTTTAAAAAGGCAAAGTCAAACGCAAATATTTCCTCAAAAGTGGGAAGAAATGTCACTTGCCCCCCTTTGGGGACATCAAATCAAAGGAAGAAAGGATGGTCTAACACACAGCTGCTTCCAGGGACTGAGGACCATGGAGATTTAGCTAAGCAAGCTCCAGAGTTCAAGGCCTGGCATGCATATGAATGTGCCATCGATGAAACTTTCAGCCTGGGGATACAAAAATACAGAAATATTCATCTTCTTCAGCATGTCCAGACATCCCAGTCCCACAAATCCAGTGTGCACCTCATGTGAGTCACCAGGGACCAGTTTTGGACTCCCTGCCTGAGCTCTGTTTGTGAAATAGGCCTTCAGTGTTAATTTACCTTAAAAGACATCTTTCTAACAGAAAAGAAAGACTGGAAATTACTTGCAAAACATGGTGCCAGATACAAAGCTAATAATTATATGTCATAAAATGAAACAGTTTCTATACACTATACCAGCCCCCACCTCCCTCCACTGTTGATAGACATAAAAATATCCTAAAATTTCAATGAAGAGAAAATATTAACAAGAACAACAACACACACACACACAAATTCAAAGTGTAACCAGTGGTAGTAACATTCTGAAAGTAAGTCAAAATTATTGAATTGGTCTCTCATGTACTATTTGATGCTGAAACTGTAGGAGTGTATTTCTTGGCCAACAGTGGAGGTATTTCTAACCATGATAAGAAAATAGCCAGACTGTGTGTTTGGAAACATGTATAAATACATATTATGTTTAAAGAATGGTTTTTAAAAACAGAATATAGGCTCAAATGAGGAAATAAGCTTGTGCAGAAATTTTAACTATGCAGGTTGTATTTTTCACAGCTTGCAAACAGTTGGGCATAGTTCAAAGTGTCTAATTAATCAATGATGGCAGAAAGATTAGAAGTAGCTTGTTCTTAAATATAATGGCAGCTGTGATGCACTGGCATTTAATCAAGTTGTAACATCTATTAGAGGAACTTGCAGCTTGCAAGTGAAGGGAACTCTCAGAAAAGCTTAATTCTTTGGGGGCTGTTTTTCAATAAGACCCAATAAGCTGCCTCTGGCTTTGACCAGGGACACCCTGACCCCAAGGCCGGCAGTGGCTTCCACCCCCGTGCAGGTAGAAGCAATTCAGTCCGAGGAGGAATTCCTTGGGTGACCTCCAAACAGTCAACAATATAATAGCTACCTCCACTTGCAAGCTTAGTATTTACAAGGTAACATCTGAAAACAGAGAAACAAGTTGGGGCTAGGTCTTAGTCCTTTTTAACATGTAAGTGAAAGTTCAGCATATTCAACCTGATAACTAAAGCATGAAAGCCTTCGCAGGGCCAAATAATATGCAGGTGCCCCCAAGCTTTCTGCCTGCTTCCCTCGAGGTTTAGTTTGAGGCCCACATTTCCACATTTGGCAGACTAAGGCTTCCTGACCCCAAACCCTGTTGGTGCCTGTCTTTGCCACCTCTATTCTGCCTCAGTATGCTAAGAGAGCCAAGAAACATGCAAATTATCTAAATGAGGGGTTCTTAACCAGGGGTCTGTGAGCTTGAATTGGGAAAAAAAATCAACTTATTATCTTCATTTTCTCTGACTTCTAACTGAAACCTAGCATTTCCTTCACTTATGAATGTATGCAATAAATAAATTACAGTAGTATTCAGTTCACCTGATTGGCAAAGGGGTCCATGGAACAAAAAGTTAAGAACCCCTAATCTAAATTGACTCGAGAAGAAATCGAAAATAAGAATAGGCCAATAAGTAAGGAGATTGAATCAGCAATTAAAAACCTCCCAAAAAAGAAAAGCCCAGGACCAGATAGCTTCACTGATGAAGTCTATCAATCATTTAAATAATTAACATCAATCCTTCTCAAATTCCTCCAAAAAATTGAAGAGGAGGGAATACTTCCTAACTCATTCTATGAGGCCAGCATTACCCTGAAACCAAAGCCAGGCAAAGGTAGTGCAAGAAAAGGAAACTATAGACTAATATCTCTTACGAATATGGATGTCTCAACAAAATATTAGAGAACAGAGTTCAGCAGTACATTAAAAGGATTATACACCGTGACCAAGTGGTATTTATCCCAGGAATGCAAGGGCGGCTCAACATAAGAAAATCAATTAATATAATATGACACATCAAAAGAATGAAGGAAAAAGCCACATGATCATCTCAATTGATGCAGAAAAAGCATTAGACAAAAACCAACACCCATTCACAATAAAAAACATTCAATAAACTAGGAACAGAAGGGAACGTCATCAACATGGTATAAGCCATATGTGAAAAATCCACCACTAACATCATTTTCAATGGTATGGTAAAAGATTGAAAGCTTTTCTCCTAACATCAGGAACAAGTCAAGGATGCCCACTTTCACTACTGCTATTGAACATTGTACTGAAGTGCTAGCCGGAGCAATTAGACAACTACAACAATTAAGGCATCTAAATTGCAAAAGAAGAAGTAAAACTATCTCTGTTTGCGGATGACAAGATCTTTTCTCTAGAAAACACTAAAGAATCCACAAAAAATCTGTTTGGGCTAACAAATTAAGCAAAATTGCAGGATACAAAATTAACATGCAAAAATAAGTTGTTTTTCCATATACTAGCAAGGAACAATCCAAAAAGGAAATTATAGAAAATAATTCCATTTACAATAGCATCAAAAAGAATAAAATACTTAGGAAAAAATTTAGCCAATGAAGCATAGGCATGTACAGTGAAAACTATAAAACACTGCTGAAAGAAATTAAAGAAGACCTAAATAAATGGAAAAACATCCCATGTTCATGGATGGGAAGACTTAATTTTGTTAAGATGTTAACCCTACCCAAAACAATTTACAGATTCAGTGTCATCTCTATCAAAATCCCAATAGCACTTTTTGCAGAAATGGAAAAACCCATCCTAAAATTCATATGGAATTTTAAGGGCCTGAGAATAGCCAAGACAATCTAAAAAAAGAAGAACAAGGTTGGTAGACTCATACTTCTAGATTTGGAAACTTACTATAAAGCTCCATTAATCAAAATGGTGTGGTACTGGCATAAGGATAGGTACACAGACAAATGGAACAAATTTGAGAGCCCAGGAATAAACCCTTACATCTATGGTCAACTGATTTTTGACAAGCATGCCAAGATCATTCATTGGATAACGAACAGTTTCTTCAACAAATGGTGCAGGCACAACTGGATATCCACATGCAAAAGAATTAAGTCATACCCTTAAATTATACCATATATAAATATTAACTCTAAATGGATCAAACACCTACATTTAAGAGCTAAAACAACAAAACTCTTAGAAGAAAACATAGGGGCAAATATTATGACCTTAGATTTGGTATCTTAAATATAACAGCAAAAGCAGAATCAAAGAAAAAAATAAATTGGATTTCACAAAAATTAAAAACTTTTAACATCAAAGGACACTATCAAAAGAGTGAAAAAACCCAGGGAATGGGAGAAAATATTTGCAAATAATGTATCTGACAAGGGTTTAATGTCCAGAATTTAAGCATTGTTAAAACTCAACTACAAAAAGATAACCCAATTTAAAAATAGGCAAAGGACTTGGATAGACATTTCTCCAAAGAAGATAAACAAATGGCCAAAAAACACAGAAACACCATATGCCATTAGGGAAAATGCAAATCAAAACCACAATGAAATACCATTTTATACCTGCTAGGATGGCTATCATTAAAAAAAACTGGAAAATAACAAGTGTGGTGGGGATGTGAAGAAATTGGAACCCTGGTGGATTGTTGGTAGGCATGTAAAATGGTGCAGCCATTTGGAAAACAGTTTGGCAGTTCCTCAGAAAGTTAAACATAGAATTATCACATGACCTGGCAATTACACTCCAAAAGAATTGAAAACAGGGACTCAAACAGATACTTGTATGCCAGTGTTCACAGCAGCATTATTCACGAAAGTAAAAATGTGGAAACAACCCACGTGTCCTTCAACAGATGAATGGATAAAGAAAATGTGGTATATCCATATGTGACAGTTTAAGATTATTTCTGTGAATCCCAAAAAGAGAAAGATTATGTTGTAAACGAATCTATTCCTCTGGGTGTGATACCCTTTGACTGTATTAAATTCAGTGAGGGGCCTCTGACTAAGTTTACTTGATAAAATCAATTTAGGCCTCTAGGTTGAGTCCCCGCCCCCTTGGTGGGCTGATATAAATGGACACTCACTAAAGAAGACGCATGGGAAGAGAAAGAGCTCTGTCATTTTTAATCCTGGGGCCCCCAGAAGAAAGATGAGCTATTAGCCTGATAATTTGCAGCTGACCTTGGGAAGAGAGTCGAGACTGATATAGGAAGCCTTGAGAGACAAGCCCTATGCCTATGCCAACCTAGAGCTGAGATCCAGAAGGAGCAGGGCCCACTGAGCCTTAAGAGGAAGAGGAGAGACCAGTCAGAGATCAGCGACCATCTTGCTTCAACATGTGGCATCTGACTTTGGTGAGAAAGCAACCTTGAGATGGACTCTTTAGGGCCTTGTAACTGAAAGCTTTTACCCCAAATAAACACCCTTTGTAAAAGGCAACAGATTTCTGGTACTTTGCATCAGTACCCTCTTTGGCTGACTAATACACCAAACAAGGGGATATATAATTCAGACATAAAAAGGAATGAAGTTCTGGTACATGCTACAACATGGATGGACCTAGAAAACACTATGCTAAGTGAAAGAAGCCAGACAAAAAAAAAGGAAAAATATTGTATGATTCCATTTATATGAAATATGTAGAATAAGCAAATTCACAGAGACAGAAAGTAGATTAGAGGTACCAGGGGTTGGGGGTTAGGGGAGAATGGGGAGCTATTGCTTAATAGATACAGAGTTTCTGTTTGGGGAGATGAAAAATTTTGGAAATAGATACTGATAACAACTGTAGAACACTGTAAATGAAAATAATGCCACTGAAATATATTTTACCACAATAAAAAATAGTAAAAAAATTTTTTTAACGATACAATAATCTTGTAAATAAATTAGATCATTTCATTCGTTTGCCTTGGCTTCCCATCTCACTCAGAGTAAAAGCCAAAGTTCTTACAAGGCCCCACTTGGCCACCACCTGTCTGATGCCATCTCCTATTCTTCCCAGTAATCTCTTCACTCAAGTCACACTGACCTTGCTATTGCCTAGCATGCAAAGCACGCACCTGCCTCAGGGCCTCTGTTCTTACCCTCTGCTTGCCATGCTCTTGCCCCAGGTATATGCCTGGATTAACCCCTTACTTCCTTCAGGGCTTTGCTCAAATTGCATTCCTTAATCAAGCTTTTCCTGGGCATCCTAGTTCATATACAATAACAGCTCCTTTCATGTCCTTACTTTACTTGGTTTATCTCCTTAGCACTCACCACTATGTGAAATGCTATATAGTTACTTGTTTATTTGCTTATTGCCTATCTCTCCTCTCTAAAATGTCAGCTCCATGAGGACAGGGACTTCTGTTGTGTTCATAACTGGATACCCAGCACCTAGCACATGGTTTGTTCTAATTCCATAAATGGCACAGAATAGGTGTTCAATAAATATTTGCTGAATAAACGAATGAAAAAATATATAAGCTTCATGCTAAATATTCTACTTTTTCATGTGAAGGGATAAGATTCATCTGACTATAGGAGGATTCAATTGGTGAAATACTAAGATTCACAGGTGTCCAAGCTTGTTAAAACTTGTAGTCCACCCAGGGCAGCTAGTTTGGCACTGATGACAAGGCAAGTATGGGACACTATATAAGAAAGAACATTTAAAAAGAAGAGACAGAAATTATGTGGGATGGAAACACCTGGATTTTCAATCAGAGGGAATATATTACCTCCTATAGTTTCATTGCCAAAAGCTGGTTCTATTAAGACAGTTACATGACCCTTCCTGTTGGTAGCTTTTCTCATATGGCAATTCTCTTCTTTTTCAAGGGCACAAAAGCAATCTTATACATGAACTGAAAACATTCACTGGGGGGCAATATAGGGGAGTGGTTAAGAACATGGATTCTGGAACCAGACTATTGCATTCAAATCCCAGCTCTGCCACTTCCTATCTGTGTAACCTTGGCAAATTATTTAATTTCTCTGTGCCTCAGTTTCCTCTATAAAGATTTCACCAGTTGACATATGTAAGCACTCAGGAGATTATTAGTGCTTGCTATTATTACTATTATTAAAACATATCAAAGTTAATTTTCCCAACCAGTCTCACCCAACTCTTCGTACAATATTTAGTTGGCAAACACTTACTGAGCACCCACTATAAGTCAAGCACTATGATAGGTGCTACGGGGTATGCAAGGGTGAATAAAGATGGGTGTTGCCTTTAATGTGCTCACAATTTATTAATGATCATGAACCCTCTTGAGAATGATGTTACTGAAACAGTCCAGGTCTCTAAGTGGAGATGGATCACTGGACAAAGGGCTCCTTGCCTTGCTTTTAAGGTTGAAACATACGGAAGGGCTCAGGGTCACAAACAGTGCTTCTGTGTGTTAGCAGCCATGGCAGGCAAGCAGCCTACTACCTATTCACACTCCATTTCTGAAGGCTTAATAAGTAATGCTTGGTTCTTGCTCTGAGCCAGTAAGTTATAAAGCTAACAAAGCCCTTCATGAGATAGCCTCTGCTTGCCTTTCTTGCCTCAGCTCCTGCCACCAGCTAACCCCTCACTCCTTCACTCTACACATTTGGATCTTCCTATAGTTCTTCAAATATGTCAGGCTGTCCCATACCACAATGCCTTCACACAATCTGCTCCCTCTGCTGACATACTCACTCCTGTATTCCTGGGCTACCTAGCTTTTACTCGTTCTCCAAATTAAGCCCCAAAGGTCTCCTACTGCAGAACATCTTTGCCAACACCCAAGCCTGACTAAGAGGCTCCTAAAATGTGCTCCCACTGCATCTATCACAATGGACTGTAATATAAGCTCCATGAGGACTGGATTCATTTTCTATTTTGTAGGCCGTTGTGTCCTAGGTGTCCAGAATACTACTTGACACATAGTAGGCTCTCAATAAAAAAAAAATTATTGCGTGAATCATTATATAAGCATATATATTAATCTAAATCCTTTTGACAATCCTGCATTTGGGGTATTTTAACCCCATTTGCTAGACTTGGAAACCAAGCCTCAGAGTCTAAGTCATATGCTCAAGAGAACACAGATTAGGTGGTGGAGCTGGGCCCCCATTTATGCCCACTTCTGAGTGCTTCTGGTAATTTGGTTCTCCTTCAGCAGATGGCGTGGGTCTCCAGAAAGATGACACTTCTTGAAGGTACTCTGAATCAATCTTTCCAACCAAACCAAGAAATTTCTCCAGCACTTTTTATAGCAAATCATATGCAACTGGCATGCTACAATTTTCTGAAGAGAAAGAAAAGAAGGAGAGTTTAGGGACTCAAAAAGAAATATGGTCCCAGTGTTTGGGTTCAGAGAAGAGCATGCTGTTCAGGTGGGTTCATTAGTTTTGAAAAACGTATGGGATCTTGTCAAGCCTGAGCTGATTCACTTAGAGATCTGAAGGGAAATTCTTCTTCAGTTCATGGCTGGCTATGTTAAAAAAGAATATCTGTGATGCTTGCATAACTCTGTGAATATACTAAAAGCCATTGAACTGTACATATTAATGGGTGAATTGTATGGTTTGTGAGTTATACTCAATAAAGCTGTTATTAGAAACAATAATATTTGGGTTTGGTCAGATCATGGTCCAGCACTTTGTTTCAGTCTAGGGTTTATGGTTCAGTTTGGTTTGAGTCATATGAAGAGACCAAGAGAAAAGAGAAAAAATGTGGGAACAATCTTAAATATTTGACCCACAAAAGTTATAATAGGCTGAAATCTTTAGACAATCTAACCAAATAGATCCACAGAGGCCTTCTCCTAAGGCTTACAAGTTCAAACTGCTAGAGAAGAAGGGATTTTCTAAGTGCACTCCAAAACAACTACAGGTCAGGGGCTTACTGGTTCATGGACATTAGAGCATTTAGGTTTTAAATCAGTGCAATTTGGTGGTGGTTGTTGTTAATCTTTGTTTCTTAGTAATGTTTTTTTTAAAGATGCAAAATGATGGGGTTTGAGGTGACCCATCAAGGACCAGTACTTAAAAGGGAAGAAATGACTGACGTATAACTTTCTAAATATCCTAAGTTGGAATTTAATGACAAGAGAAGGCTTTGCAATCAATAAAGCAAAATATGTAAAGCTCAGGAGTCAGAAATACCATGAATATAACTGTATATCAGTGAGTGTGCTTGTCCATTTATTTATGACACAACCATCAGACCCTGGAGAAATTTCCTTCTCAGTAGATATTTCTTAAGATTTGATGTTCAATATGGTCAGCTCCAAGTTCTTGAATATTATAAAAGAAACTAATATTACAAGTTTCTAGGTTTTTGTTCTTCTGAAGATATGTGCTCTTTATGAGCAAGTTGAGTCTCTCATTGTAAATAAAATGTTAATCTAAACTCTATTTTATTTAGTTATTTGTAATTTATAAGCCATTTTCTTTAAAAAAAAATGTTTAAGTCTGTCAAGCACATGTGGTAGTAAAGACAACTGGCCCTATATTAACCAGTCTTTTTCTGTCCATGGATCATCTTTTTATAGCAGAATCCTGGCACATGGTAGATGCTTAACATATATATTGATGACTAAATAAATACAAGGTCAAAGATAAAATTTAAGAGGCTAGAGGAATATATTCATAGAGGACAATAGCAAGATGCACCTTTCATTAAATCATAAACTCTGAAACTAGGAGCTTACAGCCCCAGCACCTTGTATGGCAATTATTTTGGTTGCCCAGTCATCCTTGCAACAATTATTTATTGAATACCTACTATGTACCAGGTACTGGTTATAAATTGGTGAGCAAAACATGGAACTTGGTCTTTTTCTGATAAACAACCTCCCTCCCTGCCTTGAAAACAGGGCACCTGTGACCAAAGAGGACCAATGGAGAATTTGCCTGAGATTTTCCTGTGAACAAAGATAAAAAAGGTTAAAGTTCCATCTGCCTTTCCTCAAGGTTTCTTCATTTCTGTTAGTTATTCCAGTATCTTTATAATAAACCCCGTTTATTACTCAAGGTAGGCTAAGATCACTTTCTTTTACTTGCAACAAAAACATTTTTACTAATATAACTTTCAATAAGTAGAGCAAATGAGGCCTAGCAAGTTTAATTGACTGACTTACCCTGTTTTACAGGTAGGCAGTAGCAGATCTGGCAAAAGAACACAGATCTCCTCTCAACCCCCAGCTTTATCATAGGCCCAAATGAAAACAAACATTAGAGAAAGGAATCAGTGTCAGTACCTCATGAACCACAGAGCCCAGCAGAAAGTCCAGCCTCTGGCACAGTTCTCCAAGGTTGGATAAGCTGCTGGCCCTGTGAGCACTATCTGGATCTCTTGCTCCTCTCAGAAAGGTGTGGATCAAAGGTTCTCGGTACTTTGAGACCATATCTCCTATAGAAAAAGGGAAGAAATAAAAGTCTATTAAGGGAAGCGGGTGTGGCTCAGTGGATAGAGCCCCCGTTTACCATATGGGAGGCCCGGGTTCGCGTCCCGAGGCCTCCTTGTGAGGGCATGCCGGCCTGAGCGGTGCGGTGGGCTGATGCAGCAACCTCACGGCAGGAAGCGGGTGTGGCGCAATGG
>JAQZBX010077089.1:0-14331 GCA_029593785.1 Cabassous unicinctus | reverse complement strand
TGATACAGTCTGCACATTATGTTGGCATGATTTAAATTTTGTTTTTGCTAGTTTCCACTTTGAATTTCTAAAGACTAAAGGGCACATTTCCAGACTGTTAAAGGTGAGTCTTTGATATCCTTTCACTTTCCCAACATTTTGTTATAGAACCCATGGTCAGTGGGAGAAGGCTGGAGGTACTGTGCATGGCAGGAGGGATGTGGTATTTTGGGGAATCTCAATGTTTATTGCATATCCAATCAACAGCGTTTGCCTTCTCCCTTAGTTAAGCTCAAGGGGCTTGTGGTCTGTGTCTGGTGAGGGATGGAAAGTGAGAGGTGGAAGACCAAGGGCAAGGAAAACAACCACAACAAAGCAACAGTAATTTAGATTTGTCATGTGCCTGGCACAGTTCTAAGTGCTTGACATTTATGAGTTCATTTAATCCTGAAACTATCCCTATGAGATAAGTGCTATTATATTTACATTTTACAGATGAGGCATAGGGATGCTATGCGACTTGCAAAGTTTGGAAATGGCAGAGCTCTGGTGCAAGCAGCTCTCAGAGAAAAGGTTTCAGGAGTTGCTATTTGGGTATGCCAAATTTTGAATATAAAGACATCAAGAAAAGCCATTTACTTTGGTCTTAGAGCTTCCAGATCAATGAAAAATACTACCTCTGTCAAAAAGGATTCAATCATTATTTAAGAAGGAAGGATAAAGAGGACGAAGCCTCAATTCTTCTAAACATGGTTCTTTTCCCTCTTTTCAAAGGCAGGCAGATATATGAGTTCAACCTTGTCCTTGAACCTTTCCACTCCCTCTGTCTCCTGCGTTCACTTACAATAAATTAGTTCACTCTCTGATGGGCTGGGCAGCTTGCCAGCCTTGCATCCAAGGTCAGCCAAAGGGGAGGCTCACTGTATAGAAAGACAGAGCTCACTGTTGCTTGTTTTTATTCAGCACTAGCCATTTAAGAGTCAAATTGGTAACACTGTCCTCCACAGTGCCCTGCACATTTCTTGCTCACGTGACCTGTCCTCCACACCCCAGGTCAGGAGTGAAACATTGACAGATCTGAAGGGCCTCAGTTGAATGATTTAGTAACACATTCAACTCAGGATGGAAATTTGGATGAAATGCTGAAGTTAATACTCTGTCCTCAGCAGCTTTCAATAGAAGGAGAGAAATAATAAAACTGATCAGTATCTTTTGGGAATATTTAAAAATATATAAATAATCCTGACCCAGGACACTAAGTATAATCTTAGATTGGTGTAGTTCAAAAATGTCCCCAGAAATTCTCGGCAATGAGAACCCTTGTTGTAGAGAAGATTGTCGAATTTGGTGTTACGGAACGGAGTCTTGTTTATAAACTTCTAGAGTGAAAGATTTCTGTGCCCAGATCTCTTTGGAAAATCACCAACACAGTATATTTAAAAGGCAATTCAGCATCTCTTTGATATTTTTACATTATACCCTTACCTCCTTAAGGTCAAGATAGTTGTCTCATTCAGTTTATTGTGCAATGTGGTAGTCTAACAGACAGGTGCCCCACCATAGATTATTAAGTTTGTGTTTCCTTTCTCATCATTATCCAGAGAGGAGCCTCCTTTAGAAAGGGAAACCACTTTAAAAAGAGAAACCACTTTTAGCATCCTCACCCATACCCACCCTGTTGCAATTTGCATCTTTGAGTCACCATCATTTCCTGGGTGCACCATTTTGACGATTATGCTCTTGGGCTGGAGTTTCCTGAGCTCTGTGCATGTCCTCTACCCCTGCACCCTACCTTGGAAATAAGGACCTTGGACATTTATTTTTGCAATATGATTTTGCTATTTACTAAACATTCTGCTAGTAGGAAGGAATAAAGGGAATGAATGCCAGCCAGAAGCTGGAGACTCTTACACCTCAGTTCTCACCATGTTAGTTTTGTTGGTTCTCTTTTATTCCTTAATTACAACTCAAGATTCTGCCTACCCCTTTCACCACCCTTACAGGCATAATTTTGGGAACTGCAAGGCAGGGAGGGCCCCATACTCACGAGTAAAGAAATATCAAGTGGCTGATAATAAACATTTAGAAAGCAATTCAGGTATAAATATTCAAAAACAAGGGGGAGTATGATGGGCAGAATTCTAAAGGTGACCCCACCACCAAGATTCCCATTCACTGGTTATTCAATTAAACAATAATCTAGATACTGCAGATATAATTCAAGTTACCAAGCAGTTAACCTTAAATTAGGGAGATTGTCCTAGAATTATCTATGTGAGCCCAATGTATTAAATGAGCCCTGAAAAGCAGAAGAGGAAAGCAGAAAAGTCCTTCAGAGATGCAGCAGAAGGAGAGGTCAGAGAGATTCAAAGCATGAGAGGGACTAGACCTACTGCTGCTGGCTTTGAAGATGAAGGGGACCTCAAACCATGGAATGTGGGCAGCCTCTAGATGCTGAGAATGACTTTTAACAGACAGCCAGAAATGAAATGGGGACCTCAATCCTGAAACTGCATGGAATTGAATTCTGCCAACAAGGTAATAAGCCTAGAAGAGAATTTTCCCCAGAGCCTATAGATAACAGCCCAGGCTGGACTGGAGAGTCCAGGAGACCAAGTGTGGTCAGAGTAGAGGGAGGGAGGTCAAGAGTAATGGAGAGAAGGTTGGAAAGGGAAAGGGAGGGCACGGTTCAGGTCAAGGAGGATTTTGCAGGCCACTGTGAAGACTTTGCCTTTACTCTGAGTGACATGAGAATGAAAAGGTGGCGGTGATGCAGTGGAGTGACATGGTCTGATTCTGTTTTCAACAGGATCCATCTGGCTGCTGTGTTGAGAGCAGACTGCTGGCTAAAGTTGAAGCAGCAAGACTAGTGTCTTGTTCACTTAGATGAACAAAGGAACAAAGTTCTGGAGCAGACTCACAGGCCCTGGCACCTGTAGCCCTCTACTTCTGCCCCACAAGCTATCAGGTGTGCCTGGTACCCATCGGAGTGCCCCTCTTGCCAGTTTGACCTGCTGTGAATAGACAGCTACCACTTGCTGAAAATTGCTAAGGGTCAAGATGAGGTAAGAAATGAATCTGAAAATAGGAATTTTTATTATGAACAAAGAGCAAAAATGTTTACCAAACAGACACCAACATTTTGTACTGACAATTGATCCTTGAGGGGGTACTTGTTCTTGAAATTCAAATTTCCACAGAACTATGAAAAATATGTAAGTGCCCCCAGTTTACTTCCTAAGTCAAGCAGTAAGCATTATGCCAGAATCTTTCAGTTTTAGCAAAATGAGAAACATGACCTCTTTTCCAGCTCTTTGCACAGTGACAGAATTTGCTTTGAAGCAGCTGTATGACAACATGAGAGACTATATAGATATAAATTGTATCTTACTTTGTTGAAGACAAGGAGGAAGATTTTTCCTGAAGATCTGAGACATAAGCCAAATTAACATCTGTGAGGATCCTGTTGCCATCCCCTCCCGCATTGTGATAGAAGTGTAGCCTTTGATGATATGGTATTATATAGATGTAGAAAAATGATCCTCACTTCTCAGGCAGGAAAAAAAACAACTGAAAAATACCAGACAGGAAAGAAGTTAATAAACAACCATTTCAGATGTTTCGTTTGTGTCTAAAACTCAAAGCATTCAACATTTTCTGCTATACTCATTTTTCTCATTGTTCTAACAGCCAAGATAGTATACTCTGGTTTCCTGAACAGAGAACCATGTTTATGAGGTGTTTCATTTGAAAGGTAGCCTTTTGTCATGATGTCACTCAACTATGAAAATTCTCCTGCCATTTTCCATAGTAGGAATCTACAACTGAACACTACAATATTTCTTTGGTGCTTATCAATTGAAGATTCACATTTCCTTCACACATTCACATTCCTGGCCAGGTGTTCCCTTTAGGACATAGAATAAATTGTTTTCACTTTTGTTTAGAAGAGAGTATTTTATATACAAATATTTACATGTGTAAATAATTCACAGACTACTATATAAGGAGAGTTTTGTTCATTTAACAAATATTTTTGAGTGTATTCTAGTGTGGAGGGACAGGCAATAAACATTAAACATAATAGCTTAGTTATTTATTAATAGCATCTATCAATCTATCTATCCATCCATCCAACTAATTTAACTATTGTTAAATAAAAATAAAATGGCCACCAGCATTGGGTGTTGTCAGGAGTGGCCCCCTTTCCAAGACATGGCATGGACTTTTCTAAAGATAAAAACTGACCAAGGGTGAGACTTTCTAAGAGAGTGGAGCATTCCCAAGAAAGCTGCAATTTTTGCAACATTTTATGATTAGCTGGTCTTGGTCAGGTAGGGATAGCCTATTAAAAATGGACAAGCATGCTATACTAAGCAACGTGTATCTGTTTCCTGCTTTGTAAGACCCTCCGATGTAATGAAGAACTTAATTGTCAACCAATTATTGAAACTCCCCACTTGGAAATCTCCTAATTGCCTTTATAAGCCACTGTAATCCCCTGGCCATCTTGAGAGTATCACTCCAACTTCCTGGGTTTGAGATCTTCCTGCTCCAGAGGTCTTTCAAAAAACTTGCAGCCTTGGTCGTGCTGGTGGCTTTGTTTCTTTGGACACTAACTACCTACCTATCTACCTCAGAAGGTGAAAATGCTATACAGGAGAAAGAGGTTTCAGGAGTGTCTACAAAAATGGGCTACAGCTTTAAAAGGAATGGATGAGAAGGGCCTGATGGAGACAGTGAAATCTGAGGAAAGTTTTTAAAACGGGGAGAAAGCAAGCCATGTGATGTCTGGAGGAAGAGGGCTCCAGCCAGAGGGAATGAGCAGTGCAGAGGAAAGGGCATGCCAGGATTGTCTAAGGAAGAGCAAGGAGGCCAGCATAGCTGGAGCTAAGGGAATGTGTGTGGGAGGCAGAGGCAGGAGTGTGCAGAAGAGGGCTGGATAGAAGTTGATGTTAGAGCAGGGGTGGAGTCAGGTTTTCTAGGGCCTGAAACTTAAACAGTTTTGGGGTTCCTTCTTAAGAGAAAGGATTCAAATGTACAAGGACACAAATGGGTCCAACAATCAATATTTGCATAGAATGAGAAAAGAAATCACAACAAATTACAAATTTTACATACCTGACAATTACCATAAACATAAAAAATTCCTGAATTATGGTGCAGTTTTTAATTGGATACACTGCAGTTTCAAATATGCTCCTGATAGGAGAGACCTTCTGTTTTGACAAGTATTGATGTGAGCCGACCACACTGCTTACAATTTTATATGTCTGCCGATTGGAAGATTTTCCCACATGCTAGCTTCTGGCGCCAAACATTTCAATGATGGTTTCTCCCACATTACCCACATACTTCTAGGGACTGGGAGCCATAACACATGCTTATATCACCAGACATCATCAGGCTTTGCATCTTCATGTTGAAACTCCAGGCAAATCAGCCAGTGGGCAAGCCACTTGGAAGCCACTGCTTACACTAAGAAAGTTAGAAGTAACTTAACTCTATGTAGAACTGTGAACCGTGTAAATATATCTCAGACACCCAAACTAAATGTATCCCCTGACTCAATATTCCCATGGCTATATTCCAAATACACCCTGGCCACTCTAATGACAAAATCCCTCTGGGTCAAAAACATAATTGTTGGAGATTAGGGGCCGCAGCTCATATAGCTCCTTCGTAGGATCTGGTAAGGACTCTGGCAAGTGCATTGAGGAGCTTTTCAGGGTTTTGAGACTAGAAGTGACATGATAAAGACATTCCCAGATAAACCAAAGCTGAGGGTGTTCGCCACCACTAGACTGCCCTACAGGAGATGCTAAAGAGAGTTTTGCAGGTTGAAAGGAAAGGACAGTAAACAATAGATTGAAGCCGCATGAAGAAATAAATATCTCCATGAGGGTAGTGCCATGGGTAAATATAAATGACATTACTATTGTATTTTTGGTTTGTAACTTCACTTTTTACTTCCTATAGGATCTAAAAGGCAAATGTGTAAAATGCAATAAATTGATGGTTTTGGACTCAAAATGTATAAGCATATAATTTGTGACAACAACTACATAAAAGTGGGGGGACAGATGGGTATAGGAACATCGTTTGTGTATGCTATTGATGCCAAAGCAAATGAGATTATAGAATTAGGATGTTAAATTCAAGCCTCATGGTAACTACAAAGAAAATATCAGGGAATATGCAAGCTCATAGAGACAGAAATAGAGTACAGGTTGCCAGGGCCAGGAGGCAGGGGAAAAGGGTAGTTAATGCATAATGGGTGTAAGGTTTCTTTTTGGGGAGATGGGAAAACTTTAGTAATGGAAGTGGTGAGGGTACCACCAATATTGTGAATGTGATTAATTCTATTGAATGGTATGCTTGCGAGTGGTTGAGATGGGAAAGTTTATGTTGTATATATGTTCCCAGACTTTAAAAAAAAATGAAAGAAAGAAAGAGCAACTAAAGAGACAATGACAATTAAATGTGATGCATGATCCTGGATGGGATCTAACAAGGGAGGAGAGAAAGCTCGGAGGGACATTATCGGGACATACGAAAAACATTGGAATAGAGACTGTAAGATTTATATCAATGTTAGATTTCTTGAACTTGATAACTGCACTTAAGGTGGTTATATAAGTAAATATCCTTGTTGTTAGGAAATGTACAAGGCAGTAAAAAGTGTTCAAGGTGCTTGATGTATATAACCTACACTCAAGTGTTCAAAATATGGATGGATGGATGGATGGATGGATGGATGGATGGATGGATAAAAGATACAGCAAATGTGACAAAATATTAAAATTTGTGGATCTGGGGGAGGGGGTAGCAATATATTGGAGTTCTCTGTATGGGATTTATATTGTTTTTGTAACTATCCTATAAGTTTGAAAGTATTTCAAAATAAAAGTTTTTTAAAAGTATGACAGACTTGTTGACATAAACAACAGAAATTTATTGTCTCATGTTTCTGAAGGCAAGAAGTCCAAAATCAAGGTATTGCCAGGGCCGTGCTCCCTCTGAAGTCTGTAGGGTTCTGGCAGTGGCTTACTGGCAATCCACAGTATAACTCAGTCTCTGCTCCATCACATGGCCATCTCTTATTCTGTCTCTCTCTGTGTGTACAAATTTCAGCTCTTTATAAGACACTAAGTCATATTGGATTAGGACCTACCCTAATGCAGTTTGGCCTCCTCTTAACTAATAACATCTGCAAAGGTCCTATTTACAAATAAGTTCACATTCACAGGACTGGGGTGGGGGGGGTATAGGACTTGAACATGTCCTTAGGGGTGAATACAATTCAATCCATAACAGATGGGGACACAGATAACTCATTTATGCTAACAGGGAGGAAGGCAGTGTAAATGGATCCAGATGCTGGCAGGTGAGTAAAAGAGACTCTAGTCTGTGCAGCCTTCTTCTGATTGTTACAGCTTTCTCAGTGCAGTAGAAAGCAGATCACTGGCTGGGAGTGGGGATGGGGGAGGAGGTATTAGAAGTTTGAAGAGATGTTAAAAAGTAGAAAATAGTCATCAAGAAGCTTGCTACTCAAGGCCAGCAGTGTCAGCCTCACCAGGAAACTGGTTAGAAATTCAGATGCCCAGGCTCCATGGCAGGATCAGAAACTGCATTTAACAAGATCCCCTGGGTGATTTATAGTACACTAAAGTTTAAGCTGCACTTTAGGGAAAGTGACTAGATTAGGAGAGAATAGTCAGATTGCCCAGCTGTATTAAGGGCCTACTTGACACTTACAGTATAAATTTAAAGAGAAACCTATTAGCAAGGTCGTGAGTTTTGTTCTAGTCAAATACAATAGCAGGGAATAGTTGCAGAGTAGGCAAAAGGCTAGATAAGACTAGGGTTGTACTTTGTTTAAGGAAGTAAGTACAAATGAGAATGAGTCAAGGTAGTTGAAGAGATGTGTAAATAAATGTATATATACAAATCGGAGGGGGTACATGCTCAATATTTTTTTTACTGAAATGTACATGACCAAAACATTTAGAGACCCCTGGTTTAGATTATACCAACTGAAGCATTACTTCCACCAGAGATATTTGTTTTTATCAGGGGATTCCAGAAAGTCAACATATTTCCAAAATGCAGAGGAATGGATTTTTAATGGTATAATCTGAGAAAGTTTGGTCAGTTGGGACTAAGGAACTTTCTGGCATCCCCTGGAATCACATCTAAGATTAAGTAGGGTCCCTCATTGAGGTAGTGTCTTGATGTTTTTTATATAATCCTAAAGGAGTAATTCTAGAGTTGGAAAATTCAAGTGTGAACATTGCCAAGGAAAAAGGTTTTGGCTCTAAATTTAAGACCCTTCTCTATGAGGAAATGTTAGGGAATGAGCACATGGTGCTTGTGAGTATTCCCATCGGTCCTAATGCAACACTCCGAATAAAAGTCAGAGACACTGGGCAAAGATCACTCTTGCTTTTACTTTGTCTATTCATTCAGCAGTCTAATCCATAGGCACAATGGAAGATGTCTAAATAAATAAAACCATAAGGTGACGGATTTTAGAGTAGAAAGGGGACTCTACAGATCTTTTACAATGTCTCATCCAGTGTAGTGATAGATGTTCATCCAGCTGTGTGAATACTTCCAGTACTGGGGAATGCATTCCTGCCCAAGTCAGCTAATTCCAAAGTTGGGCATTTCTAATTGTTTTTTGTATTGACTCTGCATCTGTAATGGTGCAAGCTGCCACCATTGGCCCCGATTCTGCCAAATGGAGCAAGAGAGAATAACCATGATTCATATAAAACCTTTCACAACCTCATTTCAAACATGCTAAGACTGCTCACATGCCAGTGTCAGCCAAGTGACCCACAATGCCCACAGCAAATCTCTTCTTTTTCCATCTCTGTATTAAAATAAGGGCCTAGAGGGAAGCGGGTGTGGCTCAATGGATAGAGCCCCCGTTTACCATATGGGAGGCCCGGGTTCGCTTCCCGGGGCCTCCTTGTGAGGGCAGGCCGGCTCGCGCGGCGCCGTGGGCTGATGCGGCAAGACCTCACAGCAAGGGGGAGATAAGCAGACACAGAGAAGACACGCAGCAAATGGACACAGCAACACAAGCGGCAAGGGGGGGATAAATAAATAAAATAAATAAATCTTTAAAAAAAAAAAAAATAAGGGCCTAGAAATATATTTGTCTAAATGATGTTCGATCATTTCAGAGTACCATTGGAGTGCTACCTCCATTGATCTGGACATGACATTTGCATTAATTTAGAATAAGATTACATTAATTTTTCCAATGGCTCAGTTAACACTGTTAATTCATACTGAACAGCTCCCCCCTGGGTATTTCTCACAATAATTGCCATCAACCTGGGTCTCCTCTATCCAGTACTAGTAATTGATCTTTTGGACTTGAATGCAAGGCTCTCATTTTTCCTTTAATAAGCTTCTCCTTGTTGGTTTCACCTCATTATTTTAGCCCATCAAGATCCTTAATACTTCTGAATCCATTATCTGAGGTTTCAGCCAACTCTCCTGAGTAGGAAAGAGTTAACATAGCAAGCCTGAGACTGCTATCTTTAGAAGGGCCTGCTGGCAAGCTTGGCCCTGGGCTGGCATGTAGGAACTTGGATTTCAAGAGTGTTTCCCACATTCCCTAACTGATAAGAGTGTTTACTATGCCTAAACTGTGCAAACAATGTGGTTTATGCTGAGCACCTGCTTCCCTTCTAGGCGTCTGGAATTTGGTACGTGGTAGGCAGAGGGTGCCTCTTAAGACCAGCCCCCAATAAAAGTCCTAAAATCTGAGTCTCAAAGCGTTCTCTTGGGCAGAAATGTTGCACACATATGGCTGTTATTTTCATTGCTGAGGGAAGAGTGTGCTGTGTGACCCTTCACGGGAGGGAGAGCAATAAAGAGCCTGCACATGGATCCCTCCAGACTCCATTTTCCCTTAAGATTCAGACATGTATCCTTACTACATTGCTGTAATAAGTAAGCCTTAGCCCTGAGTACAATTATATGCTGAGTCCCATGAGTCCTTTTTGTCAATCCTTCTACTGAATTTATGAAAGTGGGGGAGGTATTGGGGACCCCAAAATATCTACCAACTTTGAACTACCTAAAGAACTAAATTGTCTAACTTCAACTATCAAGCAGGGGTGTGGACTCAAGCATGACTATTTCGGTCAATCCATGGTATAACTCAAGCATGACTATTATGGTCAACTCTTTAGAACCTTAAGTCTGTGTCTTCACTTGGGTGTAGTGGCTAATCATGACATTGAATGTTTGATGATGGAGTACATCATCTGTTAGAGCACTGCTTCCCAAAGTGTTCTGAGAGTGATGATCCCTCAAGACTCTTTTTGAAAATAAGGGCCCGAAGATCAAGTACTTTTGGGAACTCTTGATATAATACCTTCCACCTGACATTCACAGTACCCCATAGCAGGGTCCATAATCAACATGCCCCCCGAGCAAAGAAATGGAGATTCTTTTTTTATTTTATGCACTATTTCAAATATATGGAGAAATGTTGCAAATAATATAAAAACCACCCATCTAACCCTCAGCTAGATGTATTTAATATTAATATTTTGCCATAGTTGCTGCAGTTCCCTGATAGCCAATGATGTTGAGCACATTTTCATGTGTTTTTAGCCATTTGTATATTCTCTTTGGAGAAATATCTATTTAAGTCTTTTGCCCATTTTAAAATTGTGCATCCCTTATTTTTACAGCTGCTTTTCTTACTTTTTCCCCATATGCCACCTCACTCATTCCTTGTAAACTGTGATAGCACCCCAGAATATTCCCTAAATGATGCTAGAAGGGGACACAAAAGATTTTTATGAGTATACATATATCCATTGCTGTTGGTCCATCACCATGTGGTATCTAAATGAGAGAATGTTATATATTGTGAACAATTAGGATAATAATTATACAAAATTTTTAAAAATTATATAAAGGGACTTTGGAAGAAGATAAAACATCTGTGTTGCCTTACATTGAAAATAAGGAAATATATTTTATAAGGCCCTTTGCCTGTTTGATGCTGAAATTTTTCTATTTGACCAGAACTACCTTAAACCATATGCAAACATCTCACTTTTAATATTCAAACAGTGTTAAATGTTTTTAGGAGTTAGGGTATGATCTTATTTAACAAACTATAGTAATTAATTATTGTACAACATGGTTATGTGTGTGAATACATATCTGTCTGACCCACCATTTCCTCATTCTAAAATATAAGTAAAGCATTCAATCGACAGATTCTGGAGCATGGTGGGCACTCAATAAATGGTATCTCTGGCAATTATTATCAGTATTATTATTTCTATTATTAGTGGTAGAATTTCAGGTATCTTAGGATATACTCGGATGAGGCTTCCCTGTACCCCTGAAATTATACCATGGAGACAAACATCATGTAGGCTGGCCCCAGTGGCATTCCAAGGGTGGGAGAGTGGGAACTGTCTGTCCCATGGTGTAAGGTCAATGAGTACAGGCAGTGTATTAGTCAGCCAAAGGGGTGCTGATACAAAATACCAGAAATAGGTTGGTTTTTATAAAGGGTATTTATTTGGGGTAGAAGTCCACAGTTACCAGGCCATAAAGCATAAGTTTCTTCCCTCACCAAAGTCCGCTGCCACATGTTGGAGCAAGACAGCTGCCAATGTTTGCTAGGGTCCAGGCTTCTTGGGTTCCTCTCTTCCCGGGGCTGCGTTTCTCTCCGGGCTCAGCTCCTCTGTTTGCTGCACAAGGTCAGCTGTAGACAACGAGGCTCTCTAGGCTTTGCCTCTCTCCACAAGGCCAGCTGTAGACTCTCAGGCGAATGGCTCGTCTCTATCCTGGGGCCTTCTCTCCTTCCTCACGACCAACCTCTCTTACTTCCCCGAGCTCCGGCTAAAGACACCAACATCAGACCTCCAGCTCAAAACCCTCCAACTCTGTCCTTTGCCATGTCTTTTATCTTTGATTCCCCTCCCACCAAGGGATGGGGCTCAACACCCTACTGACGTGGCCCAATCAATGCCCTAATCATAATTTAATCATGCCCAGATGAACAGACCAGTTTACAAGCATGATCCAATATCTATTTTTGGAATTCATAACTATATCAAACTGCCAAACTGCTACAGGCAGTAATAGGATTCATGGACTGCAGACAATTTAAAAATAATAAGATTGACTAAAATCAGTCACCAAGCACAGCAACACAGTGGAAGTGATATGCGTTCCCACAGGAGCAGACACTGCACTCCCCACCCTTCGTACACCACCAGTTCTCCTTGAGGCATAATATTGCCTTTTCTCCAAATCAATTTGAAAACATTCATTGGGATTTATCAAATTTGGCTAAACGTCAAAGATTTTGGTAACTATTAAATATTGATTATATTTCTTTATTTAAAATTTTAATACCCTGCGTTTTACTTTGAAATTATCACAAAGTCCATAGCCACACACTTCAGTGCCCATAAATAAGGTTTGATTGGAATGCAGCCACACCCAATTGTTTGCATATTGGCTGTGGCTGCTTTGCTTTTGCACTTCAACAGCAGAATTGAGTAGTTGTGACAGAGACCATATGATCCGCAAAGTCCAAATAATTTACTATCTGGCCCTTTATAGAAAAGGTTTGCCAACCCCTGATCTAGATTAAAATGCATATTGATTTAGTGATGTCATTCTTAAACTGGGAGAAAGATTATACACGGTCACATACAGAATAAGTTTTAAAGTAAAAATAGTAATTGATTTAGGCCTTTTGGAACCCTTATTTTTTTTCTATTCCTATGGATTTTAAGCTTCCAGGGGCCAGAGATTTCCTGAGTCATAACATTAGGTCTTATAAGTCACTGGTTTCTGCACTATTTCCCCATTTGTTGATTCAATATGCAGAGATTCCACTTGAGTCCAAAATATGGAACTTAAATGTGAGGTAAAGGCAGCCTGAATATGACAAAGAGGGAATGATTTTCTTCCCTATTGAAATGGCAAATTAATGAAATCAGTGGTGCCATGAAATGTGGCGTGGCCCAGAGACATGTTTTGTTTGGCCTTCACAATGCTTTAAAATGTTTTAATTTGAATGTCTTTACATGGAACATGTATTGACTACTTTACCACAGTCTTCACCACTCCTTAGTAAACCTCTGACCCACTTAATACATTTATTTCCCTGACTCATGGGTATTTAAGTTTGTAACCCTTAAAGTAAGAGCAACCTATTTGCTGATGTTACAGCAATATATATGTTGTTAAAACATTTTCAAGAAAATTATTAATTTTGGTCAGTGAGGCTATTATTTCATTTATGAGATACCAGAAATCCTTACTTTTATCAAAGATAGTACAGTTGCCACTGTTATTTACATTTTGCTATTAACAATATGTGAGGGGCAATGCTAGCCCACAGCTGAAGGGAAGAACAATATTTGATCTGTTGCAGAGGATGAACGTGGGTCTGCAATGCAAGTAGTTTTTACTTGCGTCTTCTCACTCCCCTCTTCCCACAGTTCTTCATCATCTAACAACTTACATTAATTCATCCAAGAAGTTTTCATGTTTTTTAAAATGAGATCCAGGTTTCAGATCTCCAGAGCTTGAGCCTCTGATAGAAGATTTCTCTTTGACAGAATTAAAGTTTTAATACTATTACATAAACATTTTTGCGTATAGCAACCAAACATGTATATAACTTTCTTGAGTAATCAGATTATTTACAATGTAAAATCTCTGATTTCTTCCAGGGAGTTTAAACTTGAGGTTACCATTTAAAATGGAAATAGAACCATAGTTCATTTAAAAGCAGTACTATAATGAATTCAAGTCACCAAACTTTGCCTGTCTTCTATGTGGGGATTCAAAGATAGGAAAGTCTGTCTCTATAATAACATTCAAATACATACATAAGACAAAGTGTCATAACTGCTATAGCAAAAATACAAAGCACAGTAGAAAAATAGGAGAGGAAGAGATTATGACCAGTAAGTATGAGCAGAGTAAAGAAGAATAAACCTCCCCTAAACCTAACCAAATGCTGTCTATACGAAATTCACTTAAAATATAATGACATAGGTAGGTTAAAAATACAAAGATGGACATTGGAATTGTTCTGCATAACATTGTAATGACAGATACAGGCCATTATACATTTTATCAAAACCTATAAAAATGTGCGGTGCAAAGTGTAAACTATAAGTAAACTATAGTCCATGGTTAGTAGCAATGCTTCAACATGTTTACCAATTGTAACAAATGTACCACACTAATGAAAGATGTTGTTAATGCGGGAAAGTGTGGGAGGGGAAGTGGGTGGGGTATATGGAATCCCCTATATTTTTGATGACACATTTATGT
>JAQZBX010077088.1:0-14331 GCA_029593785.1 Cabassous unicinctus | reverse complement strand
AAATTCCTCTTCCAAAATTACAAAATTGGCATGTTTTTCATTGCAATGATTAAAACAGTACAAAGATCTATAAATAAAATAATTCTCCTCCTTACCTTCTCTCATTTCTCACTTCTGCTTCCTGGGGTAATCAAAGTTCATAATCTAGTATATATTCTTCCACATGTTTCTTCCTAAGCATCACTCTCTATATTAATTTTTCATACAGGTTTTTATTCCATCTTATTCTACCAAAAGTTTCTCAAATGCCAGAATCTGAAAATAAGTAAGTTATTTCAATAGAAATGATATATTTGTCATTAGAAAAATTATAGTAACTTTCAATAAAATCCTTATACTGAGAGATGTATAGTGCAGTGAGTAATATTACCATAAGCTCTGGAGCCAGTCTTCCTGGGTTCATATCCTGGCTCTGTTACTTATTAGATGTGTAATCTTGGGCAAATTTCTCTAGAATTCAGCTTCCCCATCTATAAAATGGCAATAAAAATTGTACCTACATCATGGGGTGATTGCGATGACTCAATGAGTTAATACATGTAAAACAGAAGATTGCCAGATTCCATAATGTTAGCTGATTATGACATTATATCTGTTTCTCCCTTCCTTAACAAGAGACGTAAATATAGACATATCTCTACCTTTCCCACAGAACATATAACCTGGATGGCTTGTTAGTTCTGATTCTATATCAATTCAGCTGGGAGTATTCAAATATGTTTCGCCTCACAGTTTCTATGTCATAGGATACCAAGAACTTAACAATTCCTGAAAGAATTAGGTAACCAATATTTTCATTCAGAAAACTCACAAACTCCAGATAACTTGAAACAAAATTCTATTAAAGATCTTGATTAGGGATAACTTTCAGAGGAAAACTTATGGATAGTCTCAGCCTACCAGTATCACCTTTCTCTACATTCTGTACTTGGAGAAGAACTCTATAATATTATATCTCCACTTTACTTTTGCTTTATTATTTGCACCTGGAAGTGATAAATTTTTTAAACTAAATTCTTTGGGAAATAACTGAGATTGAGATAACATTAAAGAGATGACTTATAACTCTTTTTGCATAATAGAGATTTTACCCAAGCATATATGAGTGTAAGTTGATCGATTTTGTCACTTCTTGGCAGGCTCTATGAACCCATTAGACGGGAATTCAAACAAACTAAAATAAAGAAGATATTAATGAAACAATTGGAAATTTGAATAATGACCAAATATTTAATGATATTAAGGAATAATTAATTTTAAGCTTTGATGATGGTAGTGTGGTTATTTTTTTTTTAAAGAATCCTTATCTTGATTTACATTTTAAAAATATCACTCTAGAGGTTGAACTGTAAAGGAAGAAAGAGTGGAAGCAGGGAGACTAGTTAAGAAGCTCCTGCAGTAGTCCAGGTGAAAAATGATAGAGGGTTAGACTAAGGTGGTAACAGTCAAGGCTGAAAAGTGATACGATTTATGATATAGTTTGGAAGTTGAACCTACCAGAAGGAAGTGGAGGGGGAGAGAGAGAGAAAGAAAGAGAGAGAGAGAGAGAGATCAAGGATGGTGCCCAGATTTCTGGATTGAGCAATTGGGTAGATGGCGGTGCCTTTATACTAAGATGGATGGGGAAGAATACATTTGGGATGGAAGAGTGGTAATCAAGACATTTCCAACTCTACAGATGCTCAAGTGAAATTATTTTAGACTTTGGAATTCCAGTCTTTATCACACCAAAGGCCAAGTCTCTCTTCCACATTCTGGATCAAACCAATTTGTCCTCAGCACACTATCTGCAGATCATCTACATGCTCCAGAAACAGCATCTTTGGTGCTACTTTAGTCATCACTGAGATAAAGTAATTTACTTTTCTCCACCATTGAACTTTTGCTGACATCCTAGCTGTACCTGACCAGTTTGGTTAGCTTCAAACCATGAGGGAAAATTCAGAAAAGACCCTTTGGCAACAATCTTCAAAAATCTCTTCAAACTGGATTTCTTGTCCACTCGAATGCTTCTGTAATTCCCAATCTTTCATGGCATTGTCTATCCATTTTCTAGGCCCCTTATTCATTGCCAAAATTATTAGTCTAGTGGCCTACAAACTTCAGTTTCAAGTACAAGTAAGTCTGGACTCCTGCCCCCTAGGGTCAAGGAAACGTTCTATTACCTTGTGAACTAGAAAAGGTATAGAACAAAAATTTGCCACCCACAGCCACATCCATGTTAATGAAGACCTTCCACTGCAAGAAACCCACCATTAAATTTGGTCCTCTTCCAGAGGATTCCTGGATGTAAGTGATGCTGTCCATTCCTCAAAAGAATGTCTGTCCACCCTGAAGGGGTAACAATGCCTCCTGATCCAGTAGATAACAGATATAATAATAACAGCATGGTTGAGTGCATGCTATGTGACAGATGTTATGTCATGTGCTTAAAATGCTTACAGCTTCAGAAAAAAAAACCTATAAGATAGATATTATTATAATCTCTATTTTGCCGTTGGTGAAACTGAAAGGTTCACAAAGTTAAAGTGGCTTGCCCAAGGGCACATGGCTAGTCAGAATAGAACCCAGATCTGCTGATTTAAAAAATCAAGTGTTTAATTACTATGCCAATAGAGGTAGTTATTAATAGAAATGGCTACCGTTTACTGAACACATAGTATGTGACAGGCACTATGTTCTACGTGTATGCTCTCACTTAATGCTCACAACAATTCAACAAACATTTCTCACTTAATGCTCACAACAAGTACATATGACACTTATCCTGTTCTTCAAACAGACCAGAACCCTTTAAGATTGGAAAAGGCTGACCTAAACCCCAGCCCTCAGACTCCCCACAAAAAGTAGCGTTTGTTTACAAACTTTTGTTGATGCAGTTCTTCTCTCTGGGAAAAAGTTTTCCGGTTGCATTTGGTCTCAGTTCAAATCCTGACTATTAACTACATGACACAGCCCTGCCCCTGACACTCCCAACACTTCCCACTCAAACTTCTCCTTCCTAACCCAGGCCGCCCTAATGATCCCTACCCCCATATCTGACCAAGAACACCTGTTGCCATTGATTCACCTGCCCTGGCCCAGCAGGGAGCATTCTCTGGAGTCTTCCCCCTGAAGGCTATTTAAATGTAAATTAATTAAAATTAAATAAAATTTAAAATGCAGCTTCTTAGTTGCATACTCTTAATACTCATAGTCACTAAAAGTATGGTAATAAGGGCCTGAACTAGAAGGGGATGAGTATAAAAGCAACTGAGAAGAAAAGACTCTAAAAGAATGGATGACTGATTACTTAGGTCACAAGGGAGAAGGAGGACTATAGATGATTTTAAAGATTTCAGCCTAAGTGACTGAAAGAGAAATGGTGCCTACAGTAGGATATTGAATAATGGTCCCCAAAGATATCCAGGTCCTAATCCCTGGAACCTGTTTATGCTACCTTATATGGCATAAGAGATTTTGCAGACATGATGAAGTTAATGTTCTTGATATGGGAAGAGTATGATTGATTATCCAGGTGGGCCCAAAATACAATCACAAGTGTCCTTATAAGAGGGAGGCAACACAATATTTGACTATGTAGGAGAAGGTGATATGATAGAAGAAGAGAGAGATTCTGAATATGTTACACTGATATCTTTGAAGATGGAGGAAGGGACCATGTGCTCTATGTAATTCAAAGAATGCCACTCTAGCAACAGGAAAAGGCAAGGAAACAGATTCTCCCCTAGAGCCTTGTGAGGACGGTCAAGTTCGGGTGATGGCCCTGGCCCTAGCCAGCTGCAGGCAGCTGGCTGTTGGCACCAATGAGGCAGCCCCTGTCTCCACACATCCTTGGCCCTGTGTCCAAAGGTAGCTGATAAACCTAGCTTGTAGCAACTGTTCTCTAAATAATCCTGGGGTCGAAGACAGTTGAGGAACAATAACCTAGTATGTTATATAATCTAATTGACATGTTATATAACCTGATTGACATGTTATGCTTACCATTGTATCAATATGTTATTGTATGCCAAGAATAAGACAATAAAAACCAACAGGGCAGCCCAAAGGCAGATAATTGTTTGCTGCGTGGCTGCTTCCTGGTATGGACCGTTATACTTCTCCTCCTCATGTGTTTTTTTGCTTGCCCCCCTCGCGAGTCCCTTTCTTGGATGCAGTTAACAATTGGTGTAGTCGGCAGGATAAGGAGTCGCCCTGTACATCTACCACACCTGCTGAGGAGGAAGTAAGGAGTATGGGCCCTGGGTGGCCACTCACCTGTATGTGGGCCAGGGTGGCAAGGTGGCTGTCCCACTGGTGTGCTTGTCTTGCAGAGATCCCAGATAACACACCAGCTGCTTTACTAAGTGCTCTGCAGCAAGCTGAGCCTCTGTTGTGGGAGATGAAACCAAATGCAGCAGCTGCATGGGTAGGATGGGTGTTGCTGTCCTTGCTTTGGGATACTATACAGGAAACGCTTTAGCAAGTGAGCCAATTGCAGGAGATGAAACAGTTACGTGGTCAAATGCAGCACCTGGAGCAGGAGCAAGAGCAGCACCAGGATGAGCTAGTAGACAGTAGCTCTGAGGATGAAGTTGAGAGAGGGGCTATAAAGCAAGCCCGCCCATTTGTTGCTCAGAAGATGAAGCATGACCAGGACAAGGGGCAGGGAGGGGCTTCTGTGGGGCAGCCCCATGTAGTCCAGCACACCGTGTACCATCCCTACACACAGGCAGAACCGCTTGAATTGGGATGGCAATTTTGGCAGAAGCCAGGAGATCCCATAGCTGAGTGGCTGCTCCGGCTGTGGGATGCTGGGGTGGATGGCATTTTGTGTTCTGGAACAGAGATTGAGAAACTGGTGTCTTGAACAAACCATCTGCTGTTAAGACAGTGACTGTTGAATGCCCAGCGCCATGCTGGGGGAAATTCTAACTATCCCCTGATGGAATGGTTGCAGACCAAAATTCGCACTGTGTGGTGGGATCCCGGTGAATTACGGGATGGGCAACCTATGCCGACTTAGTGCAGGTGGTTCGAGAGATGGGTATGCATAATCCCATGTTTAATCCTGGTGATCAAGGACCAGACATGGAACGGTTTACAAGCCGAATGAGATATCTTTTAGTGCAGCATGCCATGTCCCCATCATTTGGTTTCCTGATGACGATTCTCACCCCATATGTTGGTCAACCAGTGTATGAAGTGACAGCCATGATGGTCAGCTTAGAGGAGGCAGAGAATTTGCATACACAAACCCATCCTGTGTCTACTGAAGGAAGGGAGAGTTTCGCACCCAGGCAGGCAGTGAAACTGAAAGGACAGAACTTTCGGAGGGGGCTGATTAAGGTGATGCGTATGCAGATGTGGAATGCTTTTTGGCTGCCAGAGTAGACTGGGCAAAGATAGACAGGAAGCCGAATATGGTCCTATTGGATGTGGCACCAGTTATAGCCACCGCAGTGCAATGTGCAGAGGAAAAAGCAGATACGGGCAGTCACTCAACTGAGTGATTATTTGACAAATACCCCGGAGGGACCCCCCGAGCCAGCATTTACCTTTACATAGGATGAAGGCTGAGGCTTCGGAGATGGGGACCCTCAGAAAGACTGGAGGCCCTTTGTGGAACTAGCCATCCACTGGTCCCCACAAAATGTTCAGCGAGTTCTTGCTCTAGTGGACACAGGAGCTGAATGTACGCTCCTATATGGACAGCCTGAAAAACTCGCAGGCACATACGCCTACGTAGATAGATATGGACAAACAGGCCAGGGGTCCTTATGAGTTGTCCTGACCAAGGTGATCTTGGGAATCAGTCACCTACTCCCCGGGAATTTTCAGTGTGCATCTACTCCATTCCGGAGTATATACTTGGCGTAGATGTGCTGAGCAATGTTAACTTGCAAACTACTATTGGAGAGTTCCGTTTGAGTGTCTGAGTGGTTAAGCCCATAGTGCGGGGACACACTTATCATCCACCGGTGACATTGCCAGAGCCTCGCAGGACTGTTAAGATAAAGCAGTACAGATTACCAGGTGGTCACGATGAAATTACTACTATTATTAAGGAATTGGCTAAAGTTCATATCCTCTGGGAGGCATGTAGCCCCTATAATGCTCCAGTGTGGCCTGTGCACAAGCCAGATGGGACTTAGCTATGACTGTTGATTATTGAGAGTTGAACAAGGTGGTTCCCCCCTCCATGCGGCTGTGCCCTCTATTTTGGGTCTCATGTACACATTGACTCTTACCTTGGGGACATATCATTTTGTCCTGGACCTGGCAAATGCATTCTTTTCCATCACTATCGCCAGCACCACACAGAATCAGTTTGGTTTCACATGGGAAGGACGTCAACGGACTTTTACTGTTTTGCCAATGGGATATGTTCATAGCCCCACCATTTGTCATAGCTTAGTAGCTAAAGGCTTAGAGCAATGGAAGCACTCGGGAACAATACAACTGTTTCATTATATTGATGATGTTATGTTAACCTCTGATTCTCTTGCAGATTTGAAAGCAGCGGTGCCCACACTGATCACTCATCTTCAGAAGCGAGGATGTGCGATAAATGGGGACAAGTCGCAAGGACCTGGCTTATCTCCCAAATTTTTGGGTATTGTGTGGTTGGGTAAGACAAAAGTAATCCCAGAAGCCTTATTGATAAAATACAAGCCTTTCCCCGCCCCACTACGGTGTGACACCTATAGGTTTTCTTAGGTCTCTTGGGGTATTGGGGTCTTTGTGACACAGTTGGCCCAGATTTTGAAGCCACTATAAAAGTTGACCTGAAAGGGGACCACCTGGGACTGGACAGAGGAAGCTGAGATGGCATTTGAGGCTGCCAAGTGGGCCATTAAACAGGCCCAGACTCTTCTAGTGGAGACCCCGGTCGACCATTTGAATTAGATGTACATATCACAGAGGAGGGGTATGGTTGGGGTCTGTGCCAAAGTATGGAACGACTTCATCAGCCCACTGGATTTTGAAGCCAACTGTGGAAACAAACAGAAAATCATTATAGTTTGATAGAAAAGCAATTGGCCGCTGTTTGTGCCATGGCCCAGAGTACTGAGACTATAACACGAGTGGCCCCGGTGAAAATATTCACTACCTACCCCATCAAAGGCTGAGTACAGAACTGGATAGCCCGGCCTCGTAGTGGAGTGGCTCAAACAGCAACTCTTGCTAAGTTGGGTGCATATTTAGAGCAGTGAAGCACTTTTGCTTCCAGTCCTCTAAGTAAAGAACTGCAACAGGTTTTGGGACCCCTAACATATGCGGGAACATTGAGTCCCGAGGCAGAAGTTATCCCATCCAGAGCACCCAATCCCCCTTTAAGGTTGGGAAAGGGACAGTCCTAGAGTCTGCATGGTATACAGATGGGGCCAGTCAAGGCCAGTCTGCTCAGTGGACGGCTCTAGCCATCTACCCTAAAACTGACACCATATGGTATGAAATGGGCTTTGGTCAAAGTAGCCAATGTGCCGAATTGTGGGCTGTGTGGCTTGTTGTAGGAATAGAAGAAATCCCTTTAACTCTTTGTACTGATAGTTGGGCTGTTTTTAAGGGCCTTACAGTGTAGTTACCAGAGTGGAAACAAATGGATTGGCTCATGGCCCATAGACCTATATGGGGAAGGCCCATGTGGGAAGACCTCTGGGAATGGGGGCTTTCAAAAGAGGTTATGATATATCATGTAGCCGCTCACTGCCCACTGGCCTGTCCTGGAAAAGAGGAAGCAGATCAGTTAACGAAATTAACCCTGAAGGTAACAACTGTGCAGGACATTGCCACATGGTTGCATCGTAAATTGATGCATGCAGGAGTCCCCACCATGTCAAAAGTGGCCGATTATGGGGTTTAGAGGTAGGAACGAAGGACCTATGGGAAGCATGTAGAGGATCCCCACAATGCTCTCTCATACGTGAATGGCCTTTGCCCTGAACGGGCCTTTGTCCCCTGAATGGGACAGATCGAGCGTGGCCGAGTTCCCTTGACTGGGTGGCGGGTGGATTATGTAGGGCCACTGCCCTTGAGCAGGCAGTGTCAATACATATTCCCAGCCATGGATACTGCCACTGGTTTGTTCTTTGTTTACCCTGCTACCCAAGTAACGCAGATCAGCACGATTCATGCTTTACAGCAATTGTGTGTCCTCTATGGCTGTCCCATGGTAATTGAAAGTGATCAGGGTACCCAGTTTTGCGGGCAACACATAAAATTATGGGCCCATCAACAGGGGATTCAATGGACCTTTCATGTCCCCTATAATCCCCTAGCAGTGGGTATGCTTGAGAGATACAATGGGTTATTAAAAACTGGATTACAGGCAACGTGTACCGGACTGCCGACCCTGCACAAATGGCACGAGAGGCTGTGGACCGTGGTCCAACAATTAAATGAGCGCCCCCAACGGGATGGAGTAACGCCCATAGAAGCCCTATTGCATAGAGCAGCAGCTCTGATCCAGTTGCAAATTACAACTAAAGACCCCTTACTGAGGCCCTAAATGGGGCCGCAGGGACACATTCTGTTACCGGTTGTGACTGTGCTCCATGGCGGAGAAACTAAAACCATGGTATGGCCTTGGACCTTAAAGCACCCCATGTAAAGTAGCTTGCTCTTATTGCTCCCTGGAGAACAGGGTTACAAAGGAAATTGTCAATCACACTTGGATAACCAATGTTTGGCCCTTGCAGGTAGAAGTGATGGCACCATCAACAGCAGAAACCATTTTGAAAGGGACGTTTATATTGGCTCTCTGGCCCATAATGAGTTCCCCCATTTTGATGCAGGTTGAGAATGCGGCACCACAGCCCTCAGTGGACGGACCCTATGTGTGGCACACTCTCATTTGTCTTATCACCCTTAGGATGCATGCTAACAGTTTGCTTGCTTGGGCCCATACCTATGCTCAAGTGTACAACAAGTCTCATTGTTGGGTATGCATGGAACTCCCAGCCAGTTCAGTGGGAGGCCTTGCATGGAGCATCGCCCCTACTACCTGGGACAACTGGACCTGGCTGGAGACAGCTGACCGAATGACCCCGGAATGGGAAGCCATCGGTCACCATGTAGAACGCTTGTTGCACCGGGACATGGACTCAGCCAGGCCGTGGTTCAGCTATGCCTTATATAACGGATGGGGCTGGCTTCCTGCTGAACATGTAGAGTTGTGTAGCATTGCACCTAAATGTATTGAACAAAAGGGGAACCCCCACCGATGAGCTGGGGAGGTCCCCATACATATGTGTAATGTTACTCAGAATGTTACAGGTGGCTTTCATTGGTGGAATGGTCTACCATATGTAGGTACAAAACCCACGGACTGGCTGCCCAAGGGATATTTGTGGGTTTGTGGAACCCATGAGTGGCCATATCTTCCTGCTGATTGGACAGGGCAATGTACATGGGGACATCCCTTGATACCGGGGCGGATCTTATCCACCCGGCCCCAGTTACCCCAGAACTGGAATACTGTATATTACAGATGGCACAGAACCCAGCGAGCCCTGTGGTGGTTCTACCCGTTAGCTATACTTAGTCCTGGAGGCGCAGCCATTAAAGGAGAATTAGATGTAGAAGCCTTGGCACGGCACACCGTGCAAGCTTTAAATGCTTCTGAGTATGTGATTGCCCAGTTGACAGAGCATTGGATTATAAAACTGCATGGCCTTAGATTTCCTCACTGCAGCCCAGGGGGGCACATGCACCTTAATACATACTGAATGTTGTGCGTACATTCCTGATCATAAAGAATCCATTTAGGCTGCTCTAAAGGACATGAACCGTGAGGTCCAGCAAATCCAACAATTACAAGCTGACATGGTACAGGACTGGTGGAATTCCCTAGGAACCTGGAAATGGGGATTAGGAGGCACCCTCATCGGGATGAGACGTATACTATCTGTTTGTTGCTGTGTATATTGCTGTTGTGGTATATGGCTGCAGTGTACCCCCACTATCTCCAGGGCCATCACCCTCAGGGGTGGAGTGTGAGGACAGTCAAGTTCGGGTGACAGACCTGGCCCTAGCCAGCTGCAGGCAGCTGGCTGTTGGTGCCAATGAGGCAGCCCCCGTCTCCACACATCCTTGGCCCTGTGTTCAAAGGTAGCTGATAAACCTAGCTTGTAGCAACTGTTCTCTAAATAATTCAAGGACAGTGAGGAACAATCTAATTGACATGTTATATAACCTGATTGACATGTTATGCTTACCATTGTATCAATATGTTATTGTATGCAAGAATGAGACAATAAAAACCAACAGGGCAGCCCAAAGGCAGATGATTGTTTGCTGCATGACTGCTGCCTGGTATGCACTGTTATACTTCTCATCCTCATGTGTTTTTTCACTTGCTCCCCTCCCAAGTCCCTTTCTTGGACATGGTTAACAAGCCTCTTAAGGAAACATGGCCCTGCTGACACCTTGACTTCAGCCCACTGAAACTAATTTCAGACTCCTGACCTCCAGAAACATAAGAGAATAAATTTGTTTTTTTAAACCACTAATTTTGTGGTAATTTGTTACAGCTGCCATAGCAAACTATTACTAGAACCAGGGTGTGGTGGTTTAAAGTTGTATGTATCCCAGAAAAACATGTTCTTAAATGTAACCCATTCCTGTGGGTGGGAACACATTTAAGGAGGCCCTTTTGATGAGGCTACTTCAGTTAAGGTATGACCCACCTCAATCAGGAGGCCTTAATCCTGTTACTAGAGTCCTTAATTAGAGAATGAAGTTCAGACACAGAAAAAGAAAGCCACAGGGAGCAAGAAGCTCAAACAGAACCAGGAAGAGAAGGAAGAGACCAAGAAATGCCACTATGTGCCTTGCCATGTGACAGAAGAACCAAGGATAGCCAGCAGCCAGACCCAAAATACCAGAGTCTTCAGGAAGAAAGCATTGCCTTGATGACACCTTGATTTGGACTTTCTTTTAGCCTCAAAACCATAAGCTAATAAATTCTTGTTGTTTAGCCCAACCCATCTCATAGTATTTGCTTAAGCAGCTCAGGTAACTAAAACACAGGGTATTCCATGAGAAGACATGGTTTGGTAGGAAGCATGATAAATTTGTACTTCAATATATTAAGATTGAATTAAACTGTTAGAAGGAAAGAACTGGAATTTGGAATAAATGCTCTGGATCATAGATACAAAGTTTTGAGCCTAATAGCACAGACAAATTAATGATATGGTATGATCTTTTGAGAGAGTGAGGGGAGGGAGATGGAGAGAGAGGCAGGGAGGGAGGGAGAGAATGAGGAGGAGAAGGAGAAGAAAAAGACAATGATGAAGACCTAAGAAAACATCATTGTTTCCTTAGGAAACAGCCATAGATGGGTAGTGGCTAAGAAGGAGAAATATGCTGGCAAATGAAAAAGAGAAGGAAGAAGAAATAGAGAAGCCAAGCCAGTGTGATGTCACAGAAATCAAAGAAGGAAATGCTTCAAGAAAGGGCAAAGAGGAAAGTTTAACCAGAGCCAAGTGTTACAGCAAAATCAAGTAGGTTGAAATTTTAAAGAAAACTAATGGAATGAAAACTTAGATGGTCATTGGTAATATATAGGAGAACAATTTTAGTTGACTATTCATTCATTAATCATTCATTCAACAAACAGTTGCCAAGGGCCTCCCAAGTGCCAGGCACTGTGCCAGGACCTGGTTAATGCATTGATGTGAAATAATTCACATCATAGTAGAATGATGTATTTACTGTCTTCATAGCACTTACAATCTAGTTGGGGAGAGAGACAATAAACACATAAACAAGTAAATAAATTAATTTCAAATGTAATTATTATGAAGGGAACAAATAGGTGCAGGGGTAGAGGAAAATGGAGAGAGCCTCCTAAATAGCATGCTCAAAGAGGACCTCTCCGGGTTGGTGAGTACCATTAAATTAAGAAGTTGAATTAAATAGTGAATGAGTGAGTGTGTTGTAAGGAAATAGGAGCAGATAGTATAACTGCTATTCTCAGAAACTGGTAATGAAATGAAGCAAAGAAATAAGATAGAAACTCTGAATTATTGAGGGACTTCATCTTATTTCTTAGAGAAGACTTGAGTAGAAGTTAATGAGGGGAGAGACATAGATGATATTATAGAATGAACAGAAATTTATGTAGTGTGGCCCCACCTAAGGAAGGAAAAAGGAAATTAAAAACTCAGGTGGAGGGACTAGTCTTATAAAGAAGAGGAATGCTTCTTTGGCTGAAACAGGAGGAAAAATGATAAGAAACTGAAGATACAAAGAAATTCTGAGTAGGTAAAGAGAGTGTGAAAAATATATTGAAAACAGGAACTACCTGGTATTCCATGATGGATGGCATTAGTTCTTCTCATGAGGCACTATTTTAGTTTCCTAATTGCTAAAGCAAACACCATGCAATGGGTTGGTTTAAACAATGGGAATTTATTGGCTCACGGTTTTGAGGCTAGAAGTCCAAATCACGGTGTTATCAAGGTGATGCTTTCTTCCTGAAGACTGCCATTCTAGGGCTGGCTGCAAGTGATCCTTGGTCCTTGGCTCCTCTGTCACATGGCAAGGCACATGGCGGCAACTCCTGGCCTCTCCCTTCTTTTCCAAGACCATTTACTTTAACTTTTTGGCTGCTCCATCTGTGGCTTTTTTCTCTTTCTATGACTTCCCTAAGGCCTTCAGAAATAGAATTAAGACTCATTCTGAGCCACACCTTATCTGAAGTAATCTCATCAAAAAGTCCTACTTATAAGGGTTCACACCCACAGGAATGGATTAAGTTTAAGAACCTTTTTTCTGGGGTACATAGCTCCAAACCGCCACCGGTACCAAGCAAGATCATTTGCTGAGAATGTAGAGGAGTCATATTGAGAGTCTGTACATAGCAAAAATCTGGAACATTCATTGTGGTGAATATGATAAGATGTCACAGATAAATAGAATAATTGCTGAGAAGCAGTAACGGTAGGAATTAGATAAAGTACAAAGTTATAACGGGAGATAGCATCATTCTGTAGGCCACCTAGTTAACAAATGTTCATTTCCTTCTTCCAAAACTGTTGGGATCTGACACAGAAATCAGACAATAGGGATGACCCAGGGTGGGGACTGGCCTGTTGAGCATGGGTCAAGGTCAAAGGGAGTAGGGTTCAAGAATACTAGAGCAACCATCAGTGATATGGCTGGAAATGAGATCTCTAGCGGCAAGAAGATAAGTACAACTAGAAAGGACACTGCAAACTAGGAAGGGTTGATTAACTACAGTTGTGATAATGAGAAAAAAAGCAGTTTCTATGTGAATGAGAGAGTAGGATAGTTAAAGTACAGGAGGTTAAGGTTAAAGAAGGATAGCTCTGAATTTGAGATCACAGAGATAAAATAATTAAAAGTTCAGGAGAGGATTGTGGGAAGATGGCAACTGACTAACAGGCAGAGCTGAATGCATTCACAAAAACAACACAGAAAGAGCCAAAAGCTGTCTGAAGGATCTGCTTTGTGGGTGAGTACACCAGGACAGTGGTACACAACTCCCAGGAGGGTGAGGGACAGAGAGACAAAGAAGCTGAATTGACAAACATGAGTTACCAAGCCCCCATGGCAGTGGGAAGGGCTCCCATCCCCCACCACTAGGATATTAAGCTGGGGTAAAAACCCTTGGCTCACTGTAACTGACTGAGAGGGTAACTAACATCTCCATCCCTGTCAGCTGTTTGAAGGGAAAATGGAGGGGAGGTTAGGGTGCTTTTCTACAGTGAATTTGGCCAGCAGAACCTGCTTTGACTCTCCGAACTGGAGATTCAACACTGGAACACAGGAAACCCAAGACTGAAACACCTCCATGGAAAGGTGTGTTGAAGAACGCCATCTGCTGGCAGGTCTGGAAATTGCATGGACAAAAACTTCACACTTTCGGTATCCAACCCCTGGGAGAAAATCTGTGCCCCACTAGTGAGTCCCCGGCCCAATTTTGAAAATGTAAGCTGGGCAATTTTAAAGACTGAGAATAAGTTGAACTAAATAACAAAGAAGAGTTGTGGGGGAAAAAACAATAGGCAAGAGAGAGAAATTAGCCATCAGAGTAAATTCACCAACATATTCAGATGCCTAGACATAAGCAAAAAATTACAACCCATACTAGGGAACAGGAAGAGATGGCCCAGCCAAAAAAAACAAACCAAATATCCTGAAGAGATACAGGATTTAAGACAATTAATCAGTGATAATCACACAACTCTCCTAAATCAGTTCAAAGAATTTAAAGAAAATACGACTAAAGAGATTAAAGATATTAAGAAGATACTGAGAGAGCATAAAGAACAATTTGAAAGCCTGAAAAGAAAAGTAACAGACCTTATGGGAATG
>JAQZBX010077087.1:0-14344 GCA_029593785.1 Cabassous unicinctus | reverse complement strand
GTAGGCAGTGTAGAGTAATAGGAAAGAAAGTGGAGTACTTACAATGGACTGGGAAACCAAATAGAGGAATATATATATAATGATTTAGAAGGCTAGAATTATGAGGAGGGAGAGAAAGAGTTAAGAAAGGGCTAAAAGGAAAGAGTTAATATTAAAAAAAAATAGAGGGAATAGAAATTGACACCCTTGAGTTGTGGACGTATGGAAAAAATGTGGTATTTAATAGCCGCAACAGAAAGCAGAAGGCAGAAAGATGAGGGAAGGATAAGAGATAGTTTGGATTACAAAATCAATACATAGAGAGAATGGGAAATCACTGAAGAAGAAATACAGCAAAGAAGAGACAAGTTAGGAGCACCTAATTTTAAAAAAATGAAAGAAAGAAGAAAGGAGAGAGGAAAGAGGAAAGAAAAGCAAGAGACAAGAAATAAACAGAGAGAAACTAAACAACCACACAGGCAAGCAGTCAAACAGAGCTAAGGGAGATCAATAATCCCTGGGGTCCTGTGGATCCTCTCAGCCTGCTTGTGTTTATCAAACAATATCCCCACAGGCTTCTATATGCAGGTCCTGAAGCAGCTTTTGGCTATTAAACTAAATTAAAAAGAATTTATTTTTCATTCATTAAAGTGATCATTTTATCTATTTATTTATTTATTATTTTTTCATGTAATACAGGACCAAAAATAAGTCTTTCTCTAGACCACCCCCTTCACGGAGGGGAACCTAACTGGGCTTATGGAAACTTATCAAGCACTTCCCAATTTCTGGATTCCCCAGGGACGCAAAAGTCTGATGTTTGTCAGTGTAGAATGCTAAAAGCAGCAGACTCTGCCCTTCTGGATCAGAGCCCCTGTGTCTCCAGCCTGTGGGTAAATGAGGTTTATTCTGCAGATTCGCCTCTCCCCTCAGCCTGGTTCTCCTTCAAGCTGGCTTATCTGCTCCCCAAAGTTATGAGGGGGTCCAGGCAGCAAGATCGACAGCTAAAATATCCCCTCTCTGCTTTCTGTCAGAACTCTCTCTCTCTTGGAGATTGCCTCTCTCCCCAACTCCATGGATCCAGGGGCTTATCCCTGGGTAGCTAGTCAAATCAATTCCCTCAGCAGATTAACCCCTCCCCTCCTCTGGGTGCCAATTCACTGCAGCTGTTTTGTTCATCTAAGTTGCTGGGGACTTCAGGGAGACAAATACCCAGAAAATAAACCTCTTTTGTCGGAGCTCCCCCCTCAGAAAATGCCCCCTCCCACCAGGCCCTGTCTCCCAGTTACTGGATGGGAGTCGCGTTTCCAGCCGGCTTTTTTTTACCCTGTAAGTGTGGGGGCCAGCCGACTGTGTTAACCACCACAGGCAGGCTTAAAACTCATGAATCTCTGTGGTTCAGACCATGCCATTGATCTGCCCAGATAGATGTCCCAAGCTTCTCACTCCACACCCCCACAGCACAGAACCCCGTGCAGGACCCCATCCACTTTCCCCCATGTTCTGGGAGCTGTCTGCAGTTGCCCTCCTAAGCCAACGCCATCTTCCATTTCATTCATAAAGCTCTTTAATACTAAAAATAAAATAAAAATAATATATTGTTTAATGTATACATATTTGTAAATTTCCCCTTCTCCATCTGTTATTGATTTCTAGCTTCATTCTGTTGTGGTTGAAGTCAAAACTGCATGGTATTGGCACAAGGATAGACCTACCAATCAATGGAACAGAACTGAGTGTTCTGACATAGCTCCTTGCATATAGGGTCAATTAAAATTCAACAAGGCCTCTAAGCCCACTCAACTGGGAAAGAATGGCCTCTTCAACAAATGGTGCTTGGAAAACTAGATATCCATATGCAAAAGAATGAGAGAGGATCACCATCTCATGTCCTATACTAAAATTAACTCAAGATGGATCAAAGATATAAAACCACAGTCCATAAAACTCTGATTAGATAATGTAGGGAAGCATCTACATGATCTCGTAGTAGGAAATGATTTCATTAACTTTACACCTGAAGACCCCTCTTTAGAATTTCTTGTGAAGCAGGTCTAGTGAGGTTGTATTCCCTAAGGTTTTGTTTATCTGAGAATGTCTTAATTTTTCCCTTATTTTTGAAACAGTGACTCACTGGATATGAAATTCTTGACTGGTAGTTGGATTACTTCAATATTTTAAGTATTCATCCTACTACCTTCTTTCTTCCATTGTTTCTGATGAGAAATTGACACTCAATCTAATTGGGACTCCCTTGTATGTAAAATGTTGCTTTTTCCTTGCCTCTTTTAGAACCTTCCCCATGTCCTTTGCATTTGCTAGTGTAATCAATATATGATGGGGTATATTTTTCTTCATATTTTTCATATTTGTGTTTTCTGAGTTTCTTGGATGTACATATTCATATATCTTTTTATAAGTTTGAGAATTTCTCTGCCATTGTTTCTTTGAATATCACATCTGCAACTGTCTCTATTCCTTCTCCTTCTGTAACTCCCATAATGCAAATATTGGTATGCTTCATCATGTACCATAAATGTTTAAGAATATTTTCACTTTTAATATTTCTTTCCTCATTCTGCTCTTTGTCCTAAAATTTTTCAAGTAATGTCTTCAAGTTCATGGATTCTTTCTTTTGAAAGCTCCAGTCTGCTCTTGAAACATTCCTGGGCATTTTTTCTTTTGTTATTGTGGTCTTCAACTGCAGTACTTCTGTTTGGTTTCTTAAATTTCTATCTCTTTACTTAGATGCTATATTGTTCATTTGTTGTTTTCTTGATGTCGTTTCTTTTCATCTGTTCTTCATTTGATCTTTTTAAGATCATTTTTTAAAGGATTTATTCAATAGGTCTACATTCTCTTCTTCACTGAAGTTTTCTATATTTTATCTTTTTCCTTTAAATTGACCATTGTTTCCTCTTTCAATAGTTGTCTTTTGGCCTTTTGTTGCAAATTGTACATTTTATGTTTAAAATGTTAACTTTCAGTTTTATGCCCTTGGATAATTTTTTCTTGGTTTTGTAATCTCCTGATGATAAGACATAGATTTTCTTGATATTCAGCCTGATAGGAGTATCAGGAAGATCTGCACAAGGCAAATAGTTTGTGCACAGATTTCCACACATTTCTGGACTCCTATTCTGTCTTGAGTCTTTGTTAGTTGTTTTGAATTCTACTGTTTACAAGAGTTTGGTTTTCCCCTATTTTCCCAGGATATACGTCTCCCTCTCCTGGGTATTTTAGGTTGGCAGGCCTCTGTCCAAGACTGCTCTTCTTTATACCTTTTTATACTGCTTTCATTGTCTCAGTCTGCTTTTGTTAGGATGGAAAATTCTGGATGGAACAATACCACAGGGAAAAATTTTCTAAAATATCTACTCCCTACCAAAACAAGGCTCAGGATCCAGAAATGGGGTAGAAACTGGCTCCAATGTGCCCCATGGAGGGAGAGATGAAATGTCCCAAAGCCTCTTTGATGGCTACCCAAACTGGGGTATCATGGTCTTCCCAGAAAATCCACCCCATTAGATAACTGTTGTCAAAAACATTGATGAAGCACTGAATCATTAAATCTCCATTACCTCTACCAATATGCAATGAGGGTTGAAACATTGGCTGCCACTGTTTTTGTTCAAGGCAGGTTGAAATATCCTCCCTCACAGCCAAAAGCCAATGGTCTGAATTCAATAATCAAAAACCATGATCAGCAATCTGGCTTGCCCACCCCATTATGGGGAAAAAGACTAAATATTCCTTTCTGTCAACAGCACCTAATCAGGGATTTAACCTCTTGATGTCATGCCATAAGAGTGGAAGATTGGTGACAGTAGCTGCCATGTTGGGAGACCAAATTTACCGTTCTTTAAGATAGCTTATCAGCCACTTCCTCCTGCTCTTCTCTGGATGCTGTCTAGTGTTTTTCTGGGCCCTGGACTATCAAAATATTTATTGCATACTTTTCCTGCATGTTTGATAGTTGTTGTGGTGGAAGGAGTGAGTAAAGTATTTCCCTACTTTTCCAACTTCCCTGTATTTCTCATATTTTTTTTTATCTGAAAAACACATCTTCAGTTATAGCAGTCTGCTAAATGATAACTGGCCTCATGCTAACCACAAGATCTGTCTGAGTAGCTGATTATGTGTAATACTATTTTCAGAATGAGAACATATATAAGAAGCCATGAACTAGATGAGTATATGCTGGGCAGTGAAAGCCCCAACCTCATTTATCTCAGCATGGAACCAGATAGCCAACTATGAAGAACTTCTGGGATATTCTCAAATCCCATTTATTGCCACCCTTCCTCCAGAGGATGTGGGCAGCATGCCCTACATTCAAAATCTCTGGGTCATTACCTCTACCCAGGCTGGTAGGGCAAGGGCAGAACTTCCTGTTAGGCTACAAAGCCATCAGTTCTGTTTTGCTCAAGACACTCTGAACAAAACATATGCAAAAATAAAGCAAAGGAGAAAGGGACAAAGCTTTCTGAGGGATCAGCTTTGGGGGTCAGCAGACCAGGACAGTGCTCACAGGATGGCAAGGGACAGAAAGACAAAGAACTCAAAACAACAAATATGAGTTACCAAAACTCAGGGCAGCTGGGAAGTGTTCCCATCACCTAATCCTAAGATATTAAGCTAGGATAAACCCCTGGCTCACAAAAGCTGACTCAGAGGGGAACAGACATCTTCCTCTCTGTTAGCTGTTACAAGGGAAAAGGGAGGTGGTTTGTTGGGATTTTCTTAAGTCAATTCAGTCAGCAGAGCTTCGAATCTTGACTCTGGCTAGACCAAAACACAGGAAGGCAGAGACTGAAAGAAACACTTCTGTGGAAAGATGTGCTGAAGAGTGCCATCTCTTGACCATCATGGAAATTGCATGGAGAAAATATGCTTTTAGGTCTCACTTAACCCAAACTCCTTGGAGAAAATCTGCATTCCATTATTGAGTTTCTGGCTCTAATTTGATAACTTAAGCTGGACAATTTTAAAAACTTATAATAAGCTGAAACAAATATCAAAGAATAGCTGTGGGGAAAAAAGCAAGAGAGAGAAATTGGCCATGAGAGTAAATTCACAAACATATTCAGATGTCCAAATATCAGCCAAAAATTACAAACCATAGTAGTAAATAAAAAGAGATGGCCCAGCCAAAGAAACAAACCAAATATCCTGAAGAGATACAGGATTTAAAACAAATATCAATGATAATTACACAACTCTCCTAAATCATTTCAAAGACTGAAAGAAAAAATGACTAAAGAGATAAAGAATATTAAGAAGACACTGACCCCTTTTACTAATATATAGTGTCCATCTTTGCCCCTTACAATAGTTTTGCATTTAAAGTCTATTTTGTCTGATATTAGGATAGCTATTCCTGCCCTTTTTTGGTTATTGTTTGCTATTAAAATTATTTTCCAGCTATTCAATTTCAGCCTCCTTGAATCCCTGGGTCTAAGGTGGGTTTCTTGTAGACAGTATATAGATGGGTCATATTTCCTTACCTATTGCAGGTGATGTGCCACTCTAATGAAGGATGTTTATGTGGGATTTTGTGGGAGGAGTGGGAGGTGGGGCACATGGGAATCCCTACAATTTTTGTGTAACATTTATGTAATCTAAGTATCTTTTTAAAAATAAAAAAATTGTTAAAATAAAAAAAAGAAGACACTGAGTGAGCATAAAGAACAATTTGAAAGTATGCAAAGAAAAGTAACAGAGTTCATGGGAATGAGAAACATGATGGATGAGATTAAAAATATATTAGAGACATATAAGAGCAGATTTTAATGCTTGAAGACAGAATTGGTGATTTTGAAAACAGATCATAGGCACTGGCAAAGACAGGAGAACAGAAAGAGAAGAGAATGGAGAAATGAGAAACACTCTAAGGGAATGGAATGACAGTGCAAAATGTGCAAACATATGCATTATTGGTGTTCCCTAAGGAGAAGAGAATGGAAAAAGGGAAGAAAGAATATTTGAGGAAATAATTACCAAAATTTTCCAAACCCTTATGAAAGACATAAATATCAATATCCTAAAAGGTCTTGCACTCAATATGGAATAAATCCAAAGAGACATACCCCAAAATACCTGCTATACAGAATGCCAAATATCAGATATAGAGGATTCTAAAAGCAGAAAGAGAAAAACAAAGAATCACATACAAAGAACCCAAATAAGATTTAGGTCCAAACTCTCTTCAGAAACCATGGAATCAAGAAGAAAGTGGTATGATGTATTTAAAGTACTGAAAGAGAAAAAACACCAGCCAAGAATTCTGTATCTGGAAAAACTGTCTTTCAAAAAGAGGATGAGTTCAAAGTCTTCACTGACAAAAAAAAATGATAGAATATGTTGCCAAAAGACCAAAATTACAGGAGATACTAAAGCAAGTGCTGCAGCCTGAATGGTGCCTAGTGAAGGGAGACAGACTGTTGTGATGGGCCCTTGATATTGATGATTGTACTTATGAATTTTTTTATGTGAAATTGAAAGTTAGCCTAATATTATGTGTTGACTAAGTGTTACCACCTGGGGTCCTCCTGGTTGCTGAAATATGGCCTCTCTGTAAGCGAAACTCAGTATATAAACACACTACCTTCCCCCCTGCAATGGACTTGACTCTCATGGATGAGGCTTCTTGGCACTGAGAGGTTATTACCAAGTGCCAAATCACAATGCACCTGGAAAAATACATTGACCAAAAGGGAGAATGGCAAATACAAATGAGTTTTTATGGCTAAGTGATTTCAAAGTGAGTCAGGAGGTCATTCCAGAGGTTACATTTATGCATGTTTCAACAGGCTCTCTTTGACTACCACAGTAAATATTGCTTCAAATAACAGGGCTCCAGAGGGCCATAGAGACATTCAGATACTATAAGTAGGGCAGGCAATTCAGGAATTTAGTGCCGTGCCAGTGAGCCTTACTTTGGAATATATGTTCTACAGTGTAATCAAGTTGAACTCATTTGCAGTTTCAATACACCTGGCTCTTCTGCCCCTTTTATTTGAACCAATAGTTAGTACTATACTTGATAGGTATAGGCCCAAAAGGCATAAATCTTTGATCAATCCCTGTGCCAGTTAGGCCCTGAATCTCAGCAGGAGTTGCGACAACTATTCTCCAGTACATTGGATTTACCCAGAACAACTAACAAGGAGATGATGATGGACAATGACCATCCCAAGGAACAGAGAGTGTCTGCACCTGCAAAAAAGACAGTCCCATCCATCTGTCCCATGGGATCTAAGCCCCTTCTCATTTAAAGGCAGAGTGGGCATCACCATCCCAAAATCCTCAAGATTGGGGAATGAATAATGGACTAAAGTAAATTATTATTATTCAACTATAGACATTTTTCTAACAATGGAGGAACTTTTATCATTTATGTGGAGGCAGTGGCCACTGGAGGTTCTGAGGTGAAGCAGAGGGAAAAATGTCTATAATATGGGGGCATATTCAGGACATTGGAATTTTCCTACCTGACTTAGCAATGATGGATACAACCCACTATATATTTCATCATAAATTTCAAAATTGTGAGGGAGATAGTATAAACTATAATGTAAACTATAATCCACAGTTATTAGCAATTCTTCAATATGTGTTCATCAATTGTAACAAATATACCACACTAATGAAGGATGTTGTTAATGTTGGAAAATTTGGGAGGGGTAGGGTGTGGGGCATATGGGAATCCCCTATTTTTTTATGTACCATATATGTAATCTAAAGTATTTTTTAAAAACTAAAAAATGTATTAAAGAAAGTGAGTGGTTGGAAAAAGATAATCCATGCAACTAGTAATAAGAAAATACCTGGAGTAGAGATATTAATATCAGACAAAATAGATTTTAAATGCAAAACTGTTATAAGGGTTGAATGAGGTCATTATATATTAATAAAAGTATCAATTTACCAAGAAGAAATAACTATACTAAATATTTATGTACCTACTCTGAGTGCCCCAAGGCACATAAGGCACACACCTGCAAAACTGAAGGATGAAATTATGTTTTACAATAAATGTTGTAAACTTCAATACTCCACTTTTAGCATTGGTTAGAACATCTGGACAGAAGATAAATAAGAAACAGAGATCTTAAATAATATGATAAATGAACTAGAACTAATAGACATCTATAAGGCATCGCACCCAAAAACAGCAGGATATACATTCTTTTTAAGAGCTCATGGATCCTTCTCCAAGATAGACAATATTTTGGACCTCAAAAAAACCATAATAACTTAAAAAGATTGAACTAATACAAAACACTTTCTCTGATCATAATGGAATGAAGTTGGAAATCAATAATAGACTGAAAAGGAAAATTCATAAATATATGGATATTAAACAACGTGCTTTTAAATAATCAGTGGATCAAAGAAGGAATTGCAAGAGATTTCAGCAAATATCTTGAGATGAATGAGCTTCACTGACAAAAAAAAAAGACAAGATGCAAATGAATAAAATCAGAAATGAGAGGGTGTCATTACCAGTGACCTAGCAGAAAGAAGGGAGATCATAAGAGGATACTATGAACAACTGTATGCCCAAAACTAGACAATGTAGATGAGGTGAATTCATTCCTAGAAACCAACAGCACTGACCCTAGAAGAAAGAGAAGACCTCAACAAACTAATTACAAGTGAAGAGATTGAAAAATTCATCCACTGCTTTCCAAATATGAAAAGCTCAGGCTTAGATAGCTTAATAAGTGAATTCTACCAAGCATTCAAAGATAATCTAATTTGAATCTTGCTCAAGCTCTTTCAAAAAATTGAACAGAAAAGAATACTACAAACCTGTTCTATGAAGCCATCACCTTAATACCAAAAGCAGATAAAGAAACTATAAAAAAAGAAAATTACAGACCAATATCCCTAATGAATATGGATACAAAAATTCACAAGCAAACACGTGCAAATTGAATCCAAAAGCACATTAAAAGAATTATACACCACAATCAAGAGGGTTTATCCCAGGTATACAAGGGTGGCTCAACACAAGAAAATCAATTAGTATAATAAACTGCATTGATAAATTGAAGAAGAAACACCACATAGTCTTCTTGATTGATACAGAAAAGGCATTAGACAAAATACAGCACCCTTCCTTGATAAACACACTCCAAAAGAGTAATATAAGGAAGATTTCTCAATATGGGAAAATGCATATATGAAAAACCTACAGCTAGCATTGTACTCAATGCTGAAGTACTGAAAGATTTCCTGCTGAAATCAGGAACAAGGCAAGGATGTCCATTATCACCATGTTTTTCAATATTGTGCTAGCTGTTCTGGATTTTTTCTGGATTTAGCAGTTAGATGAGATAAAGAAATAAAAGTTACCCAAATAGGAAAGGAAGAAGAAACATTTCACTATTCACTTATGATATAAATCTATATCTAGAAAATCCTGAAAAATCTACAACAAAGCTACTAGAATTAATAGACAAGTTCTGCAAAGTGTTGGGATACAAGATTAAAATGCACACTTGAATAGCATTTCTATACACTACTGATGTTCATTCTAAGTAAGATTTCAGGGGAAAAAAATTGTATTTATGGTAGCGACTAAAATATTTGATTATTTAGGAATAAACTTAACCAATGACATAAAGGACCTATATACAGAAAACTACAAAAAATCATAAAAGAAATGAAAGAAAACAAATAAATGGAAGAACATTCTGTGTTAATGGATTGGAAGAATAAATATCATTAAGATGCTAATTCTACCCAAACAGATTTATAGGTTCAATGTAATCCTAATAAAAATCCCAGCAGCACTTTTTTTTTTTTTTCAGAAATGGCAAAGCATATTATCAAATTTATTTGGAAGGGTAATGGGCCCTGAATAGTCCAAAATATTTTCTAAAAGATCAGCAAAGTTGGAGGACTCTCACTTCCTGACTTTAATGCATATTACTGGGAAACAGATGTGACTCAAGTGATTGGGCTCCCATCTACCATATAGGAGGTTTGATTCCTGGAGCCTCCTGTTGAAAGGCAAGCTGACCCATATGGCAAACTGGTCCAAGCAGGGAGCTCACACATACAGAGTGCTGGCCCACACAGAGTGCTGGCTCTTGCAGAATGCTGGCCTGTGCAGAGAGCTGGCACAGCAAGATGATGCAACAAAAAGAGACACAGGGGAGAGAAAATAAGAGATGCAGCAGACCAGGGAGCTCAGGTGATCTAAAAGATTGAGCACATGTCTCCCACTCAGGAAGGTTCCAGGATCAGTTCCTGGTGCTGCCTAAAGAGAAGACAAGCAGAGAAGAACACACAGAGAGTAGACAATGAGTGTAAAACAATGGGGGAGGGTAAATAAATTTAAAACTTAAAAAAGTAAAGCACATTACTAATTACAATGATAAAAAGCACCATGATATTGGCATAAAGACAGAGAGATTGACCAATGTAATATAATCAAGAACTCAAAAATAGACCCTTATATGTACAGTTAATTGATTTTTGACAGAATCTCCCAGCTGGGCCACAACAGTCCATTCAACAAATGGTGCTGGGAGAACTGGATAGCCATATCCAAGAGAAAGATAGAAGACCCCTATGTCACACCTTATACAAAAATTAACGCAAAAATGGATCAAGGATCTCAATATAAAAGCAAGAACCATAAAACTGCTAGAAGGAAATGTAAGAAAGCATCTTCAAGTCTTGTAGTAGGCAGTAGTTTCTTAAACCTTATCCTCAAAGCACTAGCAACAAAAGAAAAATTAGATAATTGGGACCCCCTCAAAATTAAACACTTTTGCATCTCAAAGGACTTTGTCAAAAGGGTGAAAATGCAACCAACTTGATGGGAGAAAATAGTTGGCATCACTTTTCTGATAAGGGCTTAATATCCATGATTTATAAAGGGATCATAGACCACAACAATAAAAAAGACAAACTGCCTGATTAAAGATGGACAAAAGACTTGAAAAGACAATTGTCCAAAGAAGAATTACAAATGGTGAAGAAATACATGAAAAAATGTTCAACATCGCTAGAAATTAGGGAAATACAAATCAAAACTACAATAATATATCATTTCACACATTTTGGAGAGCATGTGGTGAGATAAGAATGCTTATGCACTGTTGGTGGGAATCTAGAATTTTACAACCACTAAGGTATACCTTGTGGCTTATCTTTAGGAGTTTGAATATAGAATTGCCATGTGACCTGGGACTATCATTACTACCTATATACCCAGAAGAACTGAGGGCAGCCACACAAAAAGACATCTGCACCCCAATGCTCATAGTGGCATCATTCCCAATTGTCAAAAGTTGGAAAAACATAGGTGTCCATCAACTGATGAATGGATAAACAACTTGTAGTGTATACACATGCTGGAATATTATACAGAGGTAAGAAAAAATGAAGCCATGAAGCATATGACAACATGGATAAACCTGAAGAGGACATTATGTTAAGTGAAGCAAGTCAGACACTTACAGACAAATACTGTATATTGCACTATTATGAGCTAAATATATTGTGTAAACTCATGGAGTTAATAATTAGAATACAGGTCACCAGAAAATATAAAGAGGGTAAAGCATGGGAACTAGAGGATTAATCTCAGCAGAACTGCTAAAAAGGTGGTTTGTAAATCTCTGGAAATGAATAGAAAAGGGTGAAAGCACATCACAGTGTTCGTAACTAGCAGAGGTATTATATGGGCATAACAGTATTTGAAAGAGTAAGTCTAAAGTCATGTATGTTACTAAAAGAAAGCTAAAAGATGTAACATAGAACCGTATAACATAATGAATCCTCATAAAAATGTGAATATGGTTGATATTGCATATATGACTGTTTTTACCAAATATAAATACAAATGTTTTAGAGAGAAGGAAAAACAATAGAGCTATGTATGGCAGGGGAAGCATAAAGAGATTGATAGATGATGAGTTTTTTGTTTGTTTTAATTATTAATATTATTGGAATAATTAAAATGCTCTAAAAGTGTTAGAAGTGATGAATGCACAGCTATGTGATTATAGAGAATTCCATTGATTGTAAAGTTTAGATGGGTTTATTCTTTATTAATATGTATCAAGAAAATTAAATTGTTAAAAAAGAATACATTTTATATACTAAAAATTATATATTTCAAATGATATTTTATATTTAAGGCTATTGCAAGGAGTAATTACGGAGCCATTTATTCCTTTATTCATTTATATATTCTTTTGTTTACATTATGTGTTCCAGGAAATATTCCAGGTCCTGGAGAGACATCAGGAATCTTAGCACACTGGTTCTTCACAAATAATAGGCTGAAATTCTCTGAAATATATCTGCAAATAAAAAATAGAAGATGGATATATATGAACATTTTCAACGTGCCTAATCATGTGATAAAAATACAATAGGTTACTGGAATGAAGTCCGGAGGATAAGAATGGCAAGGTAGAAGCTACATAGTATTCTCCAGAGTGGGGTACAATGTTCTTAATTATCCAAATGAAAATTGGAAGCCAAATTTTATTTTTTTTCATAGGGGCAATTATTTAAAAAATATAGTTCAAAATACAGTTCACAATAAAATTTTTATTGCCATTTCATTGACAATTGAATTGTACAAATAATTGAGAAGAATGCAAGGGCTTCTTTTTAGTTTGCCAATTTTATTTTATTTAGCTCTGAATATTGTATTATTTGTGCATGAAAAAATATATGTAGAAGTAAGTGTTCATTAAAAGTTAGAACAAATAATGTTTACCTTCATATTTATACATTATATGTATATGAGTGTAATATCACAGAGAAAACTGGATCTCTTTGAATAAATTCCCTTGCAGTTTCTGTTTTTGTGATTATCTGCATAATTTTGAGGTGAAATTCACATACCATAAAATTAACCATTTTAAAAGTTTATTCAATTGCAGGTAGTACATTCACAATGTGCATCAGATTTATCTCATTTCAGAACATTTTTATCACCTCAAAAGGAAACTTCACACTCAGAAAGGAAATACACCCCATTCCACACTCCTCACATCCCCTGCCAATGATTGATCTTTTTTATGTCAGTATTTTGGATATTGAAGACCAATGAACTCTTTAAAAACTGTGATATTTTATATCTGGCTTCTTTCACTTAGCATGTTTTCAAGATTTGTACGTGTTATTGCTTGTACCATTACTTCATTCCTATTTATGGCTGAACAGATTTCCAATAAATGCATATAACACATTTTGATTATCCATTCATTGGGTGATACATATGTGGGTTGTTTCCTCCTGCTTGTTATTGTGATTAAAACTGTATGAATATTTGTGCACAATTTCTTGAATACCACTCTTCAATTTTGGGGGGGGTATATATCAAGGAAGAGAATTGCTGGATCATTTGCTAATTTTCTTTATAACTTGTTGAGGAACTGCATAAACATTTTCCACAGTGGGTGTATCATTGTACATACCCACTAGCAATGTACAAACATTCTGATTTCCTCACATGTTCACAAGCGTTTTTTTAGATTTTAAAAATGCATAATAATCCTAATGGCTGTGAGGTGATGTCTCAATGTTACATTGATTTGCATATCCCTAATGACTAAAGATGTCAGGTATCATTCATGTGCTTACTGGCCAGTTGCATATATTCCTATAAGAAATATATATTTTAAAATACTGTGCCCATTTTTATTATTTTATGTAGTAATGGATATTTATTTATACTCTGGACATTAGGCCCCTCTCAGATATACTATTTGCCAGTATTTTCTTTCATTCTGCAGGTTATCTTTTCATTTTCTTGAGAGGGTCTTTTGATGAACAAAAGTTTTTAATTTTGTGAAGTCTAATTTATCTATTTTTCTTTTGTATTTCATGTTTTTAATGTCATATCTAAGCATAAACTGAAACATCCTAATTCAGGAAAAATTTACCCCTATATTTTATTGTAAGGATTTTATAACTTGCTCTTATATTTGCCCCTCTAAATGACTTGATTTTTTGTAAATATTGTAATGTAAAGACCATACTTCAGACTTTATATATGCATATCCAGTTATTCCACCATCATTTTGTGAAAACACTGTTCTTTCAAGAGTAGAAGACCTTTGTGCCATGTGTGTTGAAAAATAGTTGTCCTTAGATGTATGGGTTTCTCTTCTAGAGTAATGATGCTATTCAATTTTTTATATGTTAAATTTATGGCAGTATAACACTATTTTAAATACTGTACATTTGCATCACACTTTGGAATAGAGATTTGGCTCCCTCTAATTTTGTTCTTATTTTTCAGCATAATTTTAAGTTTTCAAGTTCACTTATGCTTCCATATGACATTCTTATTTTTTATTTTTAAAGAAACTTTAGACTACAT
>JAQZBX010077086.1:0-14332 GCA_029593785.1 Cabassous unicinctus | reverse complement strand
GGGGGAAGGAGGGAGGGAGGGGGGAGAGAGGAGGGGGCCCTTCCCTTGATTTTAAGCACCTCCATATGCTGCCTAAAAGAATTCACAAAACTTCCACATTTTGAAATTAATGAGGCAAACAATAGTTAACTACATAGCAAATATATTTTGTTTAAACTTGCATATTAATTTCATTGTGATAAAATAACCCTGTAGGATGGAATTAGAAAATTACTATTTCAGAAACAAAAAAGTTACATGCTTTGGCACCTTGTAATAACATCCACATTGCTGTTTAGTCATAGGAGCAGAAGTGGCCTGCGTGCTCAGGAAAGCCAGCTGTGGAGGCGCAGGCACCAAGGGGCCTGGCCGCGAGCCGTGACAAAGGGCCACACGGAGGACGGGGTCCTGGGGACGGAACAGGCACCCTGGGCACACTGTGTTTCCAGAGGCTTTAGAGCTGCAGGAGGTCCCTGCTCTTTCTAACGGTGGAACAGGAGGTCCCTGCAAAACCCCAGGGACACGTGGGCCAGCTCTCACACGTGCCCTTGGGAGTGAGTCGGGGCGCCCGCCCTTGGGTGGCCTCATGCGACCATCAGCGCCGTGGCTGTCAGCCTGACTTCCACTGCCGGCGCCCCCGGGCACACGGCAGGTGGCTTGGGATGGCCCTACGCTCACGCCGAAGTGGGATGAAAGGCTTCCAAGGTTTCCAGAGCTGGCCGGACTCTTCCTGGGCATCTTTCTCCATCCTCTTTCCCCCAATGCTGGCAGAGCCTGAAAGCCAAGGGGAGCCGGTTCCGGGACTGCAGACTCCCCACCTAGGATGGGAACGCAGGGCTGGCATCACGGAATCCCGTGTCCAGCTGTGCAAACCCGCCACATGCCCACTTCTGGCATCACGCACTCGTCCACTCAGTGCCTCTGTTGACGGCAGACGTCTGTGCGAGCAGCAGGTAGCACGTCTTTCCTCTTGACAGCTGCTCACTGTAGGACCGTAGTCCCAAACTTCTCGGTGTCCTCCTGTGCCCGTATAACGCCAGCACTCTCTAAACCATCGTCTTCAAAAGGATATGGGAGATTCAAGTAGCTAGAGGTGTGGGGCGGGACGGAGGGGAAACCGATCAAACAGGCGGGTCTTGTGCCCTCTCCAATCGTCAGTTTCTGATCCATCGAAGGGGAACAGCTTTCTCTCTGTGGAGGCTTCTGGAAGGGTTAACTCACATGTCCTATGCAGAGGCCCAGCACCCATCCTGGCCCTCAGCTTGATGTTGTTATAATATTATTATGATGCAAAGCCTCGCATTCCCTCACCCTAAGACTCAGGTAAAATACATATTTCTAAAATGTCAGCATCTTAATGAATCTTTAAGCCACAAACGTCGATCTGCCCGGGGAGCTGCTTTTCCGTGCCGGGCGTGGGCATGGTCTTTGGCCGTGGAGGGTGTTTTATTTAATGACAGGTGATTATGGCAGCCGTGTGGGATAGAAGATTCCACCGACTTTGGGCCTGACCTTGGGCAGCTGCTACCGCATCCTGGAGCCTCAGTTTCCTTGTGGGCCACACGGCCAGGTTCCAGAACCCACTGGCCGGGCTGCAGCACCGGGGGGCTCAAGCAGCTGCCGAGGGGCGGCTTGGCTTTGCGTTTAACCAGGGCTACCGGGACCTTCCAGCGCACGAGAGTGGCCTTGGGCCCAAAGAGGAGGGCCGTGCTGTTTATGCTTCCTCTCGCCACCATTCTCACCTCTCATCCAACAGAAGCCACTGCTAAGGGCGTAAAATTCCCTTTCTAAACCTTTTAACGAGGGACCAGGCAAAATCATGACACAGAAAGGCTGCTGAAGAAACCCAGACACAGCCGGCCACCGGAAAGGCACGTGCGGGCGCCCAAAACCAGCCAAAGAGGCCTCCTGCTTCCATCCTCGGCTTCGGGCGCTCGCCCTCGGACCACAGCTGGAGCCGCCCCAAGCTGGGCCTGAGTCCTGCTCAGCCTTAATGCACCTCTGCTTCTTCGTCAGGACTGACCTCTCCTGCAGCCGAGCGAAACCGCAGACCAGACAAAGTCCACAGCCTCATCTCCTGGCTTCTTGGAGGAGGGTCACTAAGAGATCCCGTGGGGCTTCTCCACGGTCTGACGGATGCTTCAGATAGATAACCCTGCTTCATATATTTAACGATTCCTTCATCTCCTGCCCACAAGAGACTCTAACGTGGTGACGGTTCATTTCATTGATTCAACAAATATCGACGGTGTGCCCAGGACATGCTCTCTGCCATCCAATGCATGGCGCAGATGCTAATTCATGGAGGTGCAGGGGACCGTCAGGACAAGAGCCAGAGGCCAAGCCCAGGAACAAGGGATGTGTAGAGGCAGCCTGAAAACCAGGGCTCAGGGCAGTGGACAAACATGCTCTGTGCTCCCAGAAGGAAAGCAAGGGCCCCACTGGTGTGGCAGCTGTACGTGCTCTCCCTTTCCACAGGCAACAAATTCAACCATGGTGCTTTAGTCTTATTTTTCTCACCTCTGGAGAAGCACTGAGTCCATGGCTCTGCAGCTGTTCAGGATGACAAATGGGACCCGGTTCCTGTTTACTTTCCTCATAGTCACAAGATGGCAGCTCTACCCCCAGCCATCAAATCTGTGTCCAGGGATGAGGAGGAGGTAAGGGCAAAGGGCAGAAGGTATGGCCTGCTGAGTCTGTTCCTCTTCATCAAGAAAAAAACTGGCTTTCCCAGAAGCCACAACTAATAGACTTCCATTCGATCCCAGTGGCCAGAATTGGGTCCTATGGCCACCTTGGTGCAAGAAACCTTGGGGCATGAGTATCTTAAACCATCACCCCAAAAGGATTAGGGCAGAAATTAGTAGGAAGAAGGAGAGAATGGATACTGGATAGGCAATTTCAGAGTCTGATATTCTAAGCACACGTGCCTGGACTTTCACAGCAGCTCCCCCGCTGCTGCTAGTTACCCAAGGGGACTCAGAACCGCCGACACGCCACGTGCTCTTGCTCACTCATTGCTCCATCCGACCGGTGCCGACTGCACACCCAGCACGCGTCAGGCACACTGCAGTCGGGCCCGGGCACGCAGAGGCTCCCTCCCCCCCGTCAGACGTGGATCACGGCAAAGCGCAGGGGAAAGAGGCACTTCTCAGCTCCCTCGGAAGGCAAGGCAAGGGCACTATGAGGTGACCAGTCGTGCACGCAGCTCCTGGAACCTGCGCTTGAGCTCTCCTTAACCCTCTCTCTATGCCTTGGCATGGAAATGCAACACTCATTCATTCATTCAACGAGTCCTAGCCCGTATCCTCTGCTTCAGGCACGGCACTGGACATGGGGAGATGTGTCAGACGCAAATAACTGTCTACTCGGCAACCATTCCTTCCTTCTTCTTTCCTGGAAACAGAACCCTTTTTCTGTTCAGAGTAGCAGTTTGATCATCTGAGGTGATGGATCGTGATGGGTCTAAGCCAAGCATGACAGTGCAATTCTCTGCTTTCCCAGTGCCTGTCTCACTCTTTTAGCTAGGATTGGCACGTGACCCAATTCTAGCCAAGGAGACCTTCTGAGGGTTTCTGAGAGAGCAACTGCTTCCCTGATATGGGGAAGAAACAAATGATGCTATTCTTCCCCACCCCCTTCTTTCCGCTTTGAACTCAGATGCAACACCTGGAGCCACAGCAGCTAACTTGCAAGCACGAGGCAAGAACCTGACAGACTAAACATGGTAGAATGATAAGAATAAAGACTAGGCGTATGTTGGTGTCAGTGAGCTGCCGCATCATCCTTTGACCACCTGCAATCACTGCACTCAATTCTGCACTCACTGTTGTACAAGAAAAATTAACCCCAATATAAAGATTCTGTTATTTGGGTTTTACCCTGTTGCCCAGAGCATTCCAAAATGATATAAATGGTAAACAAGGGTCAAAGGGCTGCTGCCCTCATGAATCCTGCAACTGAAGTAAGGGAGAGGATTGAAGAGTGCTATAAATTCTCTGATGAAGGTGCCGAGGGTGGCAGAAGGTACACAAGTGGCCCTCAACTACCTGGGGGATGGGGCAGGGGGATGTCTCATTCAATTCAGTCATTATAAACAAACCTCCCCTTGACACAGGCCTTGCACTCATGGGCTCCCACCTTCCTCAGAATGACGCCCAGACCCCACCCGACAGCATGTCCACTCACCGGTCACCCTCGTCCCTGAGCCAGTCATGTTCCCATGATGCCACCTGTAACTGTCCCCCGGATGGGTCTCTCAGCACCAGGTCGGTCCTGGGTCTCCCCAGAACCCCGGCCACCACGTAGGAGAGAGATGCGGGTCACAGCTCAGGCTGCAGCCTCTGGTCAGGCTGCCCATTAATTATTAACAGAGCAGAGAAAAGGACACCAGCTCAGCAGCTGCCCTAGACTAATCTATGGCTTTGAGGCAGCTCCACTGTAGCCTAAGGAAAACGGCTTAACTGCCCTATTTTAGATATCACCATGCCTGAGAGATCAGGGCCCTACGTGAATTACCCTACAAACAAAACTCTAGCCTAACCATACATGCAAGTACAGCCAAACGCTCGCCAGCCCAAGCACAGTCAGGGGGCACGTTGCAGAGGGCTCTAGGACTGCTACAAATCAGCTGAACGAGCACCCTGCATTTCCATACTGCGCGGCTACACTTTTCCAAAGGTTCACAACACGTAGTATTTGCTACCCTACTGGGGGAAACTATTTCAAGCCTAATTAGCATGGAATTTTTAGAATGCAAATGCTTTTCATTTAGACATAAAACAAAATGCCACGACATTTCTTCCATCCATTTATCATAAACAAGTTAATTACTGTGTAACAAACCGCTCCTGCCGGAATCTGTATATTTGGGGGCTGCTGGTGAGCTGACTCAGGCAAAGAGAAGGCGCCACGAAGCAGTCGTTAATAGATAATGGCGTACTTACGATAAAGCGGGGACTCTGACACTTTGGTAGTCAAATTAAGGTTAAGCTCTCTCCGTTGGAATAACTCAATTATGAGCAGTCATTATCTATTTAACTCGACTCCTACCAGAATAACAGAAACCTCATGCTTCTTCTTTATTTTTGACACACACAGCCTTACTGCGGTCTTGTGGTTGCAGAGGTTTTTGCATAAAGAGAGGAATTTTGATCTGCCCGGGATTGATTATATGTCAGCGCTGGCACTCGCCTCCATAGGTGTGAAGTTATTTGTAAGATATGAAAACGTCCCTTTGTTCCTGATAATTCCACACCTTAAGACGAGCCAGAAGGCGACGAGAGTGAGAAGGTGCACACACAGGTGCTGGAGAAGCAAAAGGACCTGAGCCCACCCTGGAGGACGAGAGGACCCCAGGCTCGGGATGCTCGGGAGACGGCGCACCCCTCCCCGAGTCTGGGTCCCGCCAGATCGCAAGTAGAAGGGCTGAGGACCCGAGCCGCACCTCCATGGAGCCTGCCAGCCAGTCCAAGTTCACCTCCGACCACTCCACTCCTGTCCCTCACTGGACAAAAACCGTCTGGGCACAGGGGCCAGGCCAGCAGCAGCCCAGAGAGCAAGTGCTTCTTCGCCAGCTTCCCCACCACGGCGGCGGCGAGCAGAGCGCAGCTTACCTGGACTTGCAGGGCCGATGACAGCCCTATCCAGAGAGAGGCACGCTGGTTTGAAATCTCACACTTTATCATAAAAAGCATGAGAATTTTCTGCTCTCTTCTGTAGCGGGCAGTTTCGGCCACTACTAAAAAAGAGGGTTTGTTTTTCTTAAATCCCTGAGTAAAACGGATGTTCCGAGATACATCAGGATTATCCTGACTCTGCCACATACTCTGGGAGGCAGCTTCCGAGGAATAGCTGAGGAGCCCGGGACAGGTCGGCGGGGGGCTGCCAGCAGTGCCTCCCACGTTATACAAGACAGCGCAGCATCCTGCGCGGGAGAGACCCTCGAGGGATGCCACGGACACGCAGGTCCTCTCGGGAAAGGAAGGACTGAAAGGCTGGCTGCCCTTTCACACCCTAAGATGCACCAGCGGGGTGATCAGGGTCTTATCTTCTGCAAACTCCCTATGCCACGTGCCGCCGTCCACGGCACGGCCACTCTGCTTCTAGAACAACTGCCTAGAAGGTGGTTGTTGTTGTTTTGTTTTGTTTTTTTGGCGATCAATGAGAGGATCGATATCATCACACAGCTGCCTTAGCAGTCAACTCAGATAACAAGTAAGTACAAGGAGGCAGATTCCGTGCAAAATGAAAATTCTGATTCACAGAGCCAGAAACAAGTCAGGCCAACAAGCGCCATCACACACACACACACACACACACACACACTGCCATCAGTTCTTGTAGGGAAACCCTATATCCCCACCTCAGTCACAAAGTGCGAGGAGAGCTGGAAAATAAAACTGGGGGAAAAGCCAGCAGGCTGGGGATTATTTAGTCGTGAATGCTGAAGTTTCGCTTTGACACTTTATTTAAAGTTCGCTCCCCCCATCACTTTGAATTCAGCTAAAAGGCTCCCACTTCTGGGAACTGATGCAAAGAGGGAAGGCACATAGGCAGGAGGTAGCTGCACGAGACGAAAACCTCGGAGCAGGAAAAACTGATTTATTTTCCCTCCCATGCAAATATAAAGTTTAATGAGTTTGTCTTGAAATGAAACAGATCGATACGCAGGATGATCCATTGTCATTTGAGTTTTGAAGCTGTCTCTGAGATTCCCATCACAAATGTGGATATAATTCTGCAATTACGCTCAAGCTAACTGGTAGCTCCCTCCTGCGTGTGTGTTTCCGTGTTGTCGGTGGGGCAGTAATGAAAAGGACGCCACGTTTGTGAGCAGAATGGCTGTGGGCTTATTTACCGCATTTGCAGCAACATCGTCTGCTTTATCATGCGTTTCAGAGCAGGGATAATTTAAGAATCCAGAATTTCATACATAAAAATACTTGGTAAGAAAGTCTCTCTGCACATTATTTGGGTGACGTTACATCCAAATTCTAATTCGATGCCCATGAAATAATTCGCCTCATTCAAAAATGACAAGGACTCCTCACGGTTCACCTGCGAGTCAAAACGCCTCTCAGGGCACTGATTGTACCCCGTGGAACTCAGCCTCCGCTCTGTAGACAGCACAGCTCAGGACCCGCCAAACCTTGGCTTTTCAATCTAATCGCTTTTCCCACTCGAGAGCATGGCTTCTCACTCATTTCCACCCTCCATGCCTCTGTCCCTACCTTTGAGCAGCTTCTCTCCTTCCAGAACATTTTGGGAGATCAGTGCTGTGTAATCTTCTTCCGAGAATCCAGCCTTACAGGTCTGTCTGGATGTAAGATCCCCAGTATGTGCCTAAGAACAGAAAGAAGAGAGAGTAAAACAGAAAGAAGCTCACAGAAACGTAAGCCGACCACTTAGTGCCCGTCCGCTGTGTGCAAGGGCTGTGCTGGGGGCGAAGTCCCGGCAGCCCCAGGCTCCTGCCCAGGCGGTGCAGTGGCTGCCTCTCGGTCTCTGGGCACCTACAGGAGCATTAGCCAAGGCTGGGAGCCTCGCCCCCAAGCGACCGGGAGGATGTATCCTGGGGAGTCAAGGGCAGGTTGGCAGCGAGGCTGGGTTCCCATCAGGGGCCTCCTAGCACCCAGCCACAAGGAGGCTGGGGAGCGTCCACATGGCAGCAGCAGGAGGAGTCCAGTGTCAGCCAAGGAGAGCCAGGGCTCCGGGGGGACAGGCGCTGGGAGCAGAGTCCAGCCCACCCTTTGCAGGGCCATTTTCCCCTGTGGGCCCAAGACTCTGCCCTTCTGGGGAGGGGGATGAGCAGGCTCCTGAAGTCTGCTCCCTGCAGGTTACACCGCAGGGAGGAGAGGCAGAGGAGAGCAAGAAGAGGAGTCTCCAGGAACCAAGTAACCGGCTCTGAGTGGCGCTGCAAGGAGGTCTGGGATGGGCAGGGGCTCCAGCTCCAGGCGTCTTCCCTCTTCCTCTGACACTTGTTTGCCCTCGGAGCCCCCATCTCAGCCCAGGAGAGAAGCTCCCCTAGCTGACCAGAAAGGCTCGCTCAGCTTTCCTGCCTGAGAGGACATCGAGATGGCATGAGAGGGACAGAGGAGCTTGGGGAGGGGCGAAGGGGCCCCTCCCTGGCTGCGGGGAACGGGCGCCACCGGCAAGCGCAGGGGGTGGGGGCTGGCGGGAGAGACAGCAGCGTGTGTCTCCGGGAAGGCAGCCCGCGACGGGAAAGAGCGCAGGAGCCAGAGCGCGGCAGCCCGCACCCCTCAGCCGCGCATTCACGGGGCTGCCGGAGCGGAACGCGCCTCCCTGCCGGCCGCCTCCTCCAACCCGGGCTTCGGCTCGGAGAGGCTGCCCCAGCCCGGAGCCCCCGGGCACCCGACGCCGGGCCCGGACGCGGGCACACCTCCACCCAAACGCACCAAGGGGGAGGCAGAGCGGGGCGCGGCGTCATTGCCAGGAAAGAGCTACAAATCACGGCTTCGTTCCTCGGGAACGCAGCTCCAAATAGCACCCGCGGTCCGGGACTCATCCACGGAAGTTTCGACCCGGCCCGGGCAATGCGCCCAGGACACCCCGGCGCGCCCTGCGGCCTCGGAGCGGGCCTCGGCCGCGGGCGCTTGTTTATTTCCGAGGTTACAACAGCGCGGCCCGGGAGGAGGCAGCGAGGCCGATCGGCCACGAGAGGGGGTGCCTGCAACAACTCCCGCGGCCCTGGCACCTCCGCCCAGGGCTCCCTCCGCCCCCGAACAGCTCCGCACGCGCGCCCCAGGCCCTGCGCCCCGCGAGACTCGGAGACCATGCTGGGGACCGGCCGGCGTGGCTCCCGAGGAAGAAGGCGGGCGCCCGGCTCTCCGTCTCCGGGCGCACTCCCCGCCCGAGCCGCGAGGCACCAACGGACTCTGGCTGCCGCCCGCGCCGCCGCGGGGCTCAGCGGTGAGGGTGCCCCGCGGTCCACATCCGCCACCCACCCGCAGCGACGGTCCATGCCGGCACCCTGAGGGGCGAGGAGGCGCTGTGCCGCGGACCCCAGCCCCGCGGCAGAGGCGGCGGGACCGGACGGCCCCCGCACCCCGACCGCCCGCGCCAGGCTCCCCTGGCCGGGCTCCCCTAGCCCGCAGCCCCAGCCCGCGTGCGCTAACTCCGGAGGCGCGCGGCTCCCGGGCGGTGCAGGGCGCGCGGGCTCCGCCAGCGGGCAGCCTGTCCCGGCGCGGGCGAGCCGAGCTCCGGGCAGCGGCCGCGGGCACCAGGCGGCGAGGGATGCTCGGCGAGTCCCCCGCCCGCCGCCCACACTCTCGCCCCGCTCCGCTCCGCTCCGCCGCTCCACGCTGCCCCGGCGCCTCCCCACTCCTGCCAAGCGCAGGCGGCTGCGAGGGGCGCGGGCGCCGGGCTGGGGGCCGCGGAGCGCGCGGCGGGGGCACCGGCGGGGCCCGGGGAAGCCCGGGAGAGCCCCGCCGGGCGTGGACGCAACCCGCCGGCTGCGGGGCCGGCGCGGCGCTGCCCCGGGCTCCCGAGAGGCCGGCGCGGGAGGCGGCAACTTACCCAGAGCGAGCCGGAGAGCGAGAGCAGCACCAGGAGCACGCCGGAGCCCGCGGTCATCTTCCCCGCCGCGCCGCGCCCGGGCACCCGCCCGGTGCCAGGCGCCCGGAGCCCGGTCCCCGCCGCCGACCCGATCGCCGCCGCCGCCGCCGCTCCCCCGCGCCAGCCCCGAGCCTCCAGCCTGGCCCGTCCGCCGCGCTCGCCGCCCGGGCTCCGGGAGCCAGGCCAAGTGGGGCCGGCGGCGCGCTCCCTCGGGCCGGTGCGTCCGCCGGCCTCGCAGCCGCCCGCGCCTCTGTTCCGCGCGCTCCGAACTGCAGGTGAAGCCGCGCGGCGGCCCCGCCGAGGCCCCGCCCCGCGCCCGGCCCCTGCGCTCGCTGGGCTGACGCGGGCCTTAAAGGGGCCGCGCGCCTCTCCCCGCGCCCTCGCCCCGCGCCGCCCGGCGCCGCCCCCTCCGCCTCCCCGCGGGTCCGGGACGGCGCGGGACGTCGGGAGCCCGGCTCCGGCCAAGGGGGCCGAGGACGCGCCGCCTCCAGGGGCAAGACGCGGAGCCGGGCAGCGTGGAGACACCGAGGTCGCCGCCCCCACCCCAGAGCGCCCCTTCGGATGGGGAGCGCCTGCTGGCTTCGTCCAAATTCCAGGCCTGGCCAGCGGCGGGAGCCGGCACTTCCATGCTGCCCTTGCTTTAATTTAGGAAATGGCGCCCTAATCCCTCATTCGGGCCACTATCTGGAAAGGTTTGGGGACGGTCCTAAAGCCGCCTGTGCATCCAAACACAGAGAAGAGGCCGAGAAGAAACTCCTGGATGGAAGAGCCTTCTGCCCAGGACAGCGCCCACAGCCCAGGACACGCCAGGGCCGGCTCCCTTGGCCCTGCATGTGGACGTTAGGGGATCAAGTGACAAACATGCACAACTTGGAAAGTGAGGCAGCGCGTGTGCTCGTTTCCTTTAGGCTTGGAGATGTAAAGAAAAGTAGTTTTGTTTGCTCAGATATTTCTGATTTTCTTTGTCTTGCTTTGAAGGAGATTTGTGTCCAGAATACATTAGTTCTGGTTTAAGAAGTACACTGCAAAGGAGGGAAAGGAGACTGAGTGAAACCCTTGAGCTCCAAGGTCATTGTCCACTTGGGCGAGAAAGCAGGAAAGGCTACAGAACAGCCCCCCTTCCCCCTCCCAGAACCCTCACACCTCCCGGCAGGTGGCCTCGTGGGTGGCACTCTGAAACGGCCGTCAGGAAATCAGATGGTAGGCACCTCGACAGGACTGGGTACGCTTTACATTCAAGAATGGATAAGGTGAGGCTGAGCTGCTCACCTCGTAACTGTGGTCCTACTAATGGGACCTCAAACGAGTACCCACCTGCCACCCCTACCCCATGTCTTGCCCATCCTGGTGGGAGACCAGGACCCTGATTTCCAGGGGCCAGTGTTCTGGGCTGCCATTGCATCCAGACTCGCCCAGAGGTCCTGTGTAGCGAGTAAGATTTCATGAACTCACACGTCAAAGAGCAGTGCCAGGTGCAAGTCCTCTCCACTTCCCTCCTCATCCAGGAGCCTCATCCCTGCTGTGGTGTGACACCCGAGACCTTTCTCCTGTCCTAACTATTGTAGAAATGTCCTTCGCTGGGGCCTCACCTCTGTCTTCAGGGGCCCACACATGGGGCGGATGTGTTTTGGGGAGAGGTATCACATAACCCAGAATTTGCTCGAATGTGCTCCGTGAAACTCGGCAAGTACTAAGCATCGTGGCAAATGGGGGAGAAATGTTGTCTGGGGGTCCTCAGGGACAAACACTGGGCACATGCGTTTCCTGCTGTCAGACATCTCGGCGCTTTGGAGATGGGGTGTAGCTCCCAGCAGGCAGCCCTTACAAGGTGCCAGAGGCATGATCTGGGAGCTTTATGTAAGTTAACTTCCATCATCCCTCGACCTCCATGAAGTGTGTCCTGTTACTATCCCATTTCACAGCTGGGCAAAGGGAGGCACGGTAGAAAAGATGACTTGCCCGGGTCGCCCGGGTGGAGGTGGCAGCACCAGCATTCTAACTCGGATCTGAGTCCCTGGGCTGTGTGCCACGCCCAGGCCTCTCTGCACAGCACAGGCTAGCTCGTGGACATGGCTTCAGAAGCACTGCAGCCAGTGCTGCGAGTCCAGGAGAAAGCAGTGGTTTGCCGTCTTCGCGTGAATGAGTTTATGGGGAAGGGGGAAATGGTCGCAAATGGTCAGCAGAGGCTTCAGAGGATGCTCCATTGCCTCCTGGGCGTTCCAAGGCCAGCAGCATCACCAGCCCCTGGGAGTTTGTTAAAACTGCAGAAGCTCAGGCCCCACCCCAGCCCCACGGATGTTAACTGCACCCCTCCCCCACGCATACCTCGGATCATCTGCAGGAGAATCATGGAGAGGTTCGCAGAAACACAGATTCCCAGGCCCCACCTGAGCCCCGGGGACCAGGAGCTTAGGGGGATGGGGCCTGGAACTCCCCCTTTCACGACCTCTGCAGCTGTCATCTGTGCAGACTAGAGCTTGAGAACAGCTGGCCTGTCCCACAGACATTCCCTGCCAGCTACTAAGCCGGGCTGGGAGCCTCATGGAAAATGCTACTTCCTGGGACCCACCCTGGAGCCAGGGAATCTGGACCTCCGTTGCAGAGTCTGGGACTCAGCATGAAAAATGGGGGAAAGACCGGCGTGGCCGCCACCTGGGGGAGCACTCCACCTTCCCACTGAGCACCCAGCGTGGAGGAGGAGCTGTGAGCTCCGCACCCAGTTTCTCGAGCCCTGGAGAAAAGTGTGCTTTTGTTTTTAAGGGATGTCAAGAAACTGCACCGGGGAGGGTGCCTGCAGATGACTCTGGCCTCCCAACCCTGTAAACTGCAGGGCGGTAATTGGGCTGCAGATGTTTGCTAAGTGCCATCGGCTTCTCTCTCCGTCTACCACTTGTTGTGCCAGTCTGAAGGGTCCATCTTTAGAAACAAATCAAACGCCTGCACCCGCGCTACACCTCCCTGCCTTTCAGCTCATGTGAAAATCCACCCCCCCCATTTATCATTGTTTTTTAGACACTTCAGTGTTAGACAAAAAGCTGTGTTGTAAAGAAAGCAGGATGCTGTTAGCAAAGGTCTGTTGGTAGAATAAAACAAAATCTTTGTGGACAATTGAAGATTTTCAAGGTATTATAGAAATGAATGAAATCAGCCAGCTACCCAGCTCAAGAGAGCGTCCCTGCATGGAACAGAGGAAAACAATCTTAAAGGGAAAAGGGAAAAAGAGAGAGACAGAGCAGAACAAGTAGTTCACTACCTTCAATTCCAGTAACACTCACCCGCGGAAGCCAAGTCGCGCTGGGGCTAAAGGAGAGGATGGGCATGATGATTATGGTTTTTATCTCTACCAACACCCTCTTTCTCCTCTCAGATTTATGTGAGCCCCGCACTGAAGGTTTTCAAGCAGGGTTTCATGTCATGCTCACATAAGGAACTGCTTCTCCTGTTCCCCATGCAGAAAGCAGGCCCAGCGAGGGGGCAGGGGTTGTCCGGGGTCACCAGCTGGTCTCAGGCCAGGCTGAGCCACCACATTAGACACCTGTGACTTAGAAATCTGGGGAGGGGGGAATGCAAACGTCTCCTCCCCACCTAAACTCAAGCTTCCCTTCCAGCCTTTTTCTCAGTCATGCCTACTTTCCCCTGACCCCAAAGCCTGGCCCTGCACCCTTAAAGAGCCCTCCATGCTTCAGGAAGCTGCTGTCAGTCTTCACAAGCAGGAGCAGGTGGTGAGCTCTTCTCCCCAGCTCACCTTGCCCTCGCCAGTGGCCGGTCATTTGGCTGTGACACTGCCCGGAGGAGGTCTGGCACATGTGCTGGGGTTTCAGGAAGTGTGGGGTTCTGGTGAATCCAGTTATCAGGGTACCATGGCACCCCTAGGACTCGGGGGAAGAAGTGGGAACTTCAAGACTTTGGAAATTTCTGTGGAGCAGGAGATACAGCTCAGAAGGGGAAAAATTCAGAACCCACCATGAGCTCGTGGGCCACTCTCGATGGTCACAGATCTGCTGGAGAGAAGACACAGCCCAGCAGGAGACGTGGGGAGCTTTTCAAGACCCCAGAGTTTCTGCTTTGCTCCACATGTCACTTTCCTTGTTCGTTTCCTCTCTGCTGTGAGAAAGGGGGAAATACAAGCAGTAGGATCAGGAGACACATATCACGGGGACACCAACAACAGAACACTCACTCTTGACCTGCCTCGTGTCTGATTTGTCATTTGCTGCTTTTCGAGGCAGTTTGACAGAAGGAGCAAAGGAGTCACGGCCACCCTGGCTGGTGTGGGAGCCACTGACACAGGGCCACTAACAGGTGAGCACCTCCCTGCGCACCGCAGCTGCCCCAGAAGGGACGCGGCCCCACTCACCGCTCCCTGGGACCTCCTAACTGCAGGGCAGCTGGGCCCATCTTCGTCTTGGTTCCAGCACATTCCATCTGCCCTGGAGCCTGGGGCCCTCCAGATGGGAACAGAGAACTGATTCCCCCCCCCCCTCCCTCCCTCCCTCCTTTCCTTCCTGCCTCCCTTTTTTCCTTGCTTCTTCCCAGAAAGGATTTGAGCTGTTGTAATCTCTCACCTGGCTCCCCTCAGCAGCCTCCTCCTTGCTGCTCCCTCCACCGTCCAGGACCCGGAGGGAGCCACTGAAAACTTGAGTTAGAGGCAGCACAGCCCACCCGCTGGATCCTGGTGCACCTGCAGGAATTTCCGTGGAACCTGACTCCACCCTCTTCCCCACTCCCAGCCCCCTCCCCCCCACCCGACCCACCCAACCCCCTCCCCCTCTCTCATGCC
>JAQZBX010077085.1:0-14348 GCA_029593785.1 Cabassous unicinctus | reverse complement strand
AATTTGAATATGATATGCCTAGGTTTGTTGTTGTTTCTTTGCTTGCTTGTTTGTATTTATCCTGCTTGGTGTTATCTGAGTTCCCTGAATCTGTGGTTTGGGATCCATAATTAATTTTGGAAAGTTCTTGACCATTATTATTTCAAATATGTCTTCTGCTCCAGTCTTTCTTTCTTCTTCTGATATTACAATTCACATATATTATAGCTTTGATGTAGTTCTTGCATGTTCTGTTCTATTTTCTTCATTCTTTTTTGTCTTTGCCTTCTAGTTTGGAAAGTTTTTATTGACCTTCCTTGGCCAAGTCCAGTCTATTGATTAGCCCAGTGAAAGTGTTCTTCATTTCTGTTTCAATGTTTTTGAACTCTAGTATTTCCTTTTGATTCTCTCTTAGAATTTCCATCTTTCTGTTTATGCCACCCATCTGTTCTTGCATGTTGTCTGCTTTTCCCACTACAGCCTTTTAACATGTGGATCATAGTTGTAAATTCTCTTTACTATAATTCTAATATCTGTGTCAAATCTGAGTTTGTGTTGTATCTGATGATTCTTGTGTCTCTTCAGTTGTTCTTGCCTTTTGGCATGCTTTTTAATTTTTTTGTTGAAAGAAAGCCATGGTAATAGGAACTGAGGTAAGTAGGTCTTTCATACAAGGATTTATGTTAATCTTGCTAGGAGTTGGACTGTGTTTAATGTTTGCTGTAGTTGTAGATGCCAGAGGCTTCAAATTCCTCTAGTGTCCTTGTTTTTGTTAAGTTTTGAAACTGGGTTTTTAAAAGCACTCCTCCTCAGATAGAGTTTATGTCTTGAAGTTCTTCCACCTGGCATCCATTGTTATTTTAGACTAAAATATGTTGATGTGGTGGTAAGAAGTGGGAGAGGGGACCCGTTCTGTAATCTTATGATTAAGTCTCAGTCTTCTAGGGAGCTAAGTTTCTCAGGTGGTATCACTTTTTCCCTCCCACTCCTCCTACTCCCTACCCTGGCTGAAGTGTTGCCAATCTATTTCCATAAAGCATTGACCCCTGTTGACTACTTTTCTTTCCTCTTAGGTGAGACAGGAAGGTTGGAGTGGGCTAGAGTGGGAAGAATCCCCTTCTCCCAACTCAGATAAGGCTCTGGCAAAGTCTTTTCTCTTGGAGAGTAGGCTTTCATTGTAAAAATTCTGGGTACATTTTATAATGATTACTCTTCTCCTCACCCTGCCAGAGTCATGGGAGGATTTATTTTTGATTTTCCTTGTGAGAACCTAGTGGGCTTCCTGAAGGTAAAGACAATGAAAATGTGGGGGCTGCCCTAAGACTGTGGTACCCAGGAGTTTCTCACTGTGATGATAGTCCGTCCATGCTTGGCCTCCAGCAATTTGTCAAAAATTTCCATTTAATTATTCCTATCAATTTATGGCTCTAGCAGCTTCTGCTCCAGATAAAAAGATTTCAGCTATGTCTCTCTGGATGCACCTGCCTTTATAGATCATGGGTTGGTGTTTTGCCCAGTGATCTCAGTTCTATAATGAGTCCAAGAAAAGTCATTGATTGTCAGGTTGTCCAGCTTTTTCTTGTTATAAGAATGAGAGTAATAACTTCCAAGCTGACTCTGGAAGACCCCAACACAGTTTTTATGAGATTTCATACAGGTAAAAGCTCTTTGCAAGCTATAAAGTCTTATAGGGGTTTTGGTTGATTTAATGTGTGACTAGGTTAGGGTCAGGTGGGAGAAGGAGAGAAGGAGAACAAGAGTAAGCGCAAGAGAAAGTTTGCTGTGGCCCGATCACCACTGATTTCAAGAAAACAACCTCACTTAAACGGGAGGTAGAAAAGTAGACATGAAAGAAGAAGTGAAAAAAGGAGAAAACTGAAATTAAGAGAAATACTCTTTTGTGAGAACCTAGTGGGGTTCTAGCCCTGCACCTTGCACATAGTAGGTACTCAAAAGATGTAATTGTAATGTAATTTTTCTGCCCTCCAAAAATTGCCCCATGCTCAGGCCTTCATATCACATCACAGTGCAACACAACACAACACAAAACAACACATCATATTACATTAATGTATTAGAAAGTTTCCACTTTCCACCTGCCCACAGACTCCTCTGTCATCTCATACTGAAGGCACAGACCCAGTCATGAGCCACATACTCCTATCGCAGATGATTTGACTGGGGGTAGCCCTGATCTACTCACTAATAAGTTCCTTTGTCAAGATTTTAAATAAAGAGATATGGAGCTTGAAATAATCAATAATGCGTGTCTGCAGAAAAGACACGTAGTCCCATACAAGGGCCATGAAGTAGAAGTAAAAATTATGGAGATAAATTATGAGTAATCAAAGGAAACAGAGATGAGAAAGGAGCATTTATGCAAAAAGATTGGATGAGATGAGAGTTAATGTGGTCTCTGAGAGGCTCATTTTGTTCCCAGCAATTTTCTAATACTCTCTCCTACAAGGCTTCAGCCCCTGTGTCTGTGAATTTAGGTCTTGCATCCACACTTCAGTTAAGTTGTGTGGGCTTCTATTTCTTGTAACGAAAGAGCATGGACTAGAACAGTAAAATATCTCCTGAATTTTATCAGTTAGGGTGCTTTTTGTAACTGGAACCAACGCTGGCCACCTTAAAGCAAAGACGACTTACTGAAAAGACAAAGGGAGCCCAGATCTAACAAGTGACTAGAGGATCAGGCATGGAAGACAGACAGGAACTGGGCAGCACTGGAGGAGCAAGGGGCAGGAAGCTCAACAGCCACCTCAGGAATAGTCCAGCCAGAGCACTGAAACTCTTGCTGCTGGAAACTCTGTGCCTGCTGGACTCTGCTGCTGCCGTTGTGACACAATTCTCTTCATTCCTTTGTCTTGTGTCATTTCTTAGGACTGAAGGTACTGAACAGTAGTGCCTGAACAGCTGAGTCTGGGTCACATTTCCTCACAACTGCCAGAGGGCAGAGAGAGGAAAGGTCTGACCCGTGTTCCTGATAAGACAACAGACAGTGGAGGGTCCTCCAAAAGAATAAGGGGGTTGGGTATTGGACAGACAGCAACATCAAAGACAACATTAACCTCTTTAGGGACCTTTCTGATGAATGACTATGCTGGAAATAAGGTTGATGGGGCAGGGACTGATTTGGTGGGGGCACAGGAGTAACGCAGTCAGCCTGGAGCAGCTCCTTAAGGGCTGGATGCACAGCTGACCTGTGCCTCCTTTCCCTTCCCCCTTTCTTCTGCCTCCCTTCTGGAATATCAACATGATGGCTGGAACTTCAGTAAACATCTTAGGATCTTGAAAATGGAAGCCTCACAACCAAGATGCCAGCGCAGAAACACAAAAGGGTTCTGGCTCTTTGATGATAAAGGATTCTCCATCCCAGCCCTGGGCTGCCTACCTGCATATTTCCTTTACAACACAGCGTAAACTCTTGTGTGTTCAAACCACTGTGGGCTGGTCTCTGTTTCTAAGCTGTACACAATTCCTAATAGATGCAGTCATCATTGTTCCCGGGATTGTTATGTTGGTCACCAGATAGAGTCTTTAGCTGTATGGCTATTGTTTGCTGGTTTCAGAGCTCCTGTCACTTTCTATGTTCTCCAAAAAGGACTGAGTGGTAGAACCACCAATTTTTTTAGCCAAAAAAGTACTGAAATGAATCGGACATAGATTTTTTTTAAAAAAGATATTCACAATGCACTTTGAGAAACTTGGAGATTCCCTGGCATGTTATTGTTTCCCTGGGAGGGGTCTTTGCTATAGCCAAAGGGTAGCACTATTACGGAGCATATTCCATCTTCTCATTAATGACAGTGATGTGGGGTGAGGGTAGAGAGTGAAGCATGAGAATCCAAAAGAGAGATATTGCCATTCACACTGCCAGGCCTTCTGGAAGTCGCTGTGGCCACCAGCCCCTGCTGCTTCTAGCTCCCCTCCCCCCCCTTCCTTTCCCTTTCTTCCTTATCTCCCTTCTTCCCTCTCTCCTTCCTCCCCTCTCTTTTCTTTCTTTCCTTGTCAGTGGTGAGGGCTGGGATGGAGGTGACAAAGGAGGGAGAAGAGGGCTGCAAGTGTTGGAGACATATCTGAATAACTATTTAAAGGTAATTAAGTGTTTTGTTTTTCTTTCTTCCCAACTCCTGCTGGATTGCAGGCTGCATTTAGGAATACAACTGAACATGTTGATAATATTGCATAGAAATTAAACAAAGGGATTAATTAAGTAGAGGAGTAGATAATGGCAGAGAGAACATTAAAGGGTGGCTTAGAGCAGATTATCCACAAGGAAAAGGTTGGCAATGTAGAGAATACTCCAACTAGCAGCAATTACGGTATTAACAAGAGAATTAATACGGACAACAGAGGCTCTCTAATTCCAAAGTCCCACCATGGGGGCTGATGTTACTTCATCTTTCCCAGGTAAAGTTTTCTCATTTCCTTTTCAAAATCAGATTTCAAACGCCCAGAGGGCGAAGTGCAGCATCCACACAGCTCTCTTGTTAGAGCACCTACTACAGAACTTTAGGCAGCAAATGCTTAACGAATGTCTGCCCAAAATGAAGTGTTGAGAGATCTCCTGAGAAGCCAAGGGTCACTAATGAATCAGCTGTAAGGGTGCCACGTGGCCATCGTGGAGTCGGGTTCGGGGCCCTGCTGGACGATGAGGAAGACAGCGTGGAGCAGGTAGAGGCAGAGCTGCATCCTGTGCTCACTGGGGTTTGTGGGAGTTCCCAGCCTGAAAGTTAAATGTCTACCCCTGGATTTGGGCAAGTCCAGATACTTCTAGACTGTAGAGGACAGTAGACTTCTGGAAGACCATTTGCCTGAAATGCTGAGGCGCTCTGGCATAGAATAGGCTCACGGAATGAGAGAGCCAGACACAACAAGTGGGTCCAACCAGCAGACTGTTAGGCATTGGAGCTGGGGCTCAGCAAGCCTTTCTGAGAGGCAGAGAATAGAGGCATATTCAGGGGCCCCGCAGGACACACCATGGCTGGTCCTTCCGCATACTGGGAATGCTGGCCGGGAGCAACAGCCACCCCAGCCACCCCAGTCCCGCAGCCCAGCTCTGCTTCCTTTAACGGCTTCTTATTCCTTCATGGCTGAAGAGAGCCCTCTCTTTACTCTGCTCCTCTCCCCGAAGGGCTTCTGCTCGCTCATAACTTCCTTGGCCCATGGAGGCTGCTTTCTGCTCCCCCCGAGGTCTCTGCTTCTCCCCTCTCTGCATTCTGTGCCCCCTCTGCGCATCTCTCTCAGAAGGACCCGTGGGGTGAGTTGGGTCATATGCAGCATGGAGCCCTCTTGGGGCATTATCGCATCATGCTGGGAGTCAGATGTCTGCTCTTTGAGATGGGGTTTTGGTGTCTGAATCCTACCATTCATTTCTTCTTCCTTCAAGGATGTCCAGAAGGAAAAACAGCCAAATGGGAAACAAAGCCCTATTTTTATTAAGCATCACCTTGCCTACTGAACAGTGGTAAAAGTTGCGCTGGAAAATGTGGTCACGGCTTGGAGAGTTAAGTGAGGCTGCAAACCCCCCTCCTCTGCATCTCTCCACCCAGTTTCGGATGGGGGAGCTGGAACAGAGAGGGCAGAGGAGGATGTCAAGGACACAGGCCCTGCCAAATGCGGAAACGCTAGCATCACCCGAGAGGCCAGCCCATGTGTTGAGTCAACTTCTTGGAAGATAGGAAATAGAACAGAAGAAGACAACACCTTGGTGCTGCCTGTGAAGGCCCAGTTACCCACCAGCTATCAGTTGTGACTTTCCTAATGTCTTAGACTTGTGCTGTCCAATATGGTAGCCATTAGCCACACGTGTCTATTGAGCCCTTGAAATGTGGCTAGTCTGAATTGAGATGTCCTGTGAGTATATAATACAAACCACATTTCAAAGTCTGAGCACAAAAGAAAAGAATGTAAAATACCTCGTTAATAATTGTATTTGTTGCTTATTTGTCACAGGGTCACAGGATCCAAAGCAGGGTGATCTGTGTGAGGGCCTGCTTATGGCTTCTTCCTTCAGAGGCAGACCCTGGGAATGGGCAGCTTAGACTCTTCTCCAACACTAAGGTGGATTTTGAGGGCAACTTAGTGTTTGGATTAGGCTCCTGGCCCAATTCCAACTAGGGAACCATTTGAAGACTTCATAGGGTGGGTGAGGTACGATATCTGTAAAAATCAGAAAGAGTTACTTAAACACAAGCTCCCTGAGGCTGGGGGCACAGACCACATTTCTCCAGTGCCTTTATAGGAAAGTGGACACAGCCCAGACCTGCTGTGAGAGCAACTACAGAGACCAGTGTCACGTTAGCCCCCTGGGGCTCTGGCCAGCTAGAAGCAGCAGGGTCTGGTGGCGACAGTGACTTCCAGAAGGCCTGGCAGTGTGAATGGCACTGATGTTCAGTAGACATGGCAGTACCTGATAGTGCAGAAAAAAATAGGTGGGCTGACCCCAGAGAGACCGGTGGGATTCCATTCTGAACACATGTGAAATGCCCAATCCCCTGCAGACACTGGGGTGATGTGTGGAGGGACTTAAAAAGGTTGAGGATTCTGTAGCCATAGGAGGGGGCAGAGAAACACAAGTTACCAGTAAATCAGAGTGTTGAATGCCACTCAACCCATTTTACAGTCTAGGAAGAGGGCAGCATAGGGCAGCATAGAACAGCCCTGGAAGCTAAAGGATGGAATGGACTAGAATAAATCCACTCTCATAAATTTGATATCTTGCCATGCTGGTTACAGGGAAGTCATTCAAAGATTTAAAATCCAGGAAACCAAAGTACTCTAAGATGGACCTCTCAGAGAACACAACTAAAAGAGACTTGGCTTCTGCTCTGCATACACCTTTTGCTCTCTGCAAGGAAAGTGAAGATAGAAATAAGGTGAGGGCAGACAGAGAAGGAGAGAGGGTAGAAATCATGAAAAGGAAGTACAAAAGGGAGGACAAAGAAAAAATGACCTCTTCAATTAAACACTACCATGTCCAGAACGCATTCTCTGACACACACACACACTCACACATACACACATACACCAGGCAATGCTATACTCTCATGTACACCATACTTCTTATTCATAGCTCTTATCGCCATTATAATTAAATAATACTAATCTTTGAATCCGTCTAGTCAATGGATATTTATTGAGTTGCTGCTAGGTAGAGTGCACACCGGGCACTCTTCTAAGCCCTGGGCACACAGCCTGGATTAAAAAGAAGGCCTTCATCTATGGACTTTGATTCTTGTAAGGGCATAAAGACCAGAAATGAAAAATAAAATAAACAATCCACCTTACGTCATTAAGAGATGACACTGTGAAAAAAAAACAAAGGTCACACTATGTGAAGTTACAGAGAGTGCATGGGGAGGTGGTGGGTGTTACTGGAGAGGGTGGGGAGCAAGGGCCTTGCTGACATGTGAGCCAAGCCTTGAAGACAGTGAAGAGTGAGCCATGAAGATATATGAGGGAAGAAAGCCAGGGAGAAGCAACAGCAAGACCCTAAGGCAGGAGCATGTGTGGTCTGTTCAAGGGAGGACGAGGAGGGTGGTGTGGCCAGGGCATGGGGAGACAATGGGCGAGGTGGAGAAGATGAGATCAGAGAGCTGGCTGTAGCCACCGAGGGAACTTGGCCATTTCCTCAGATCGATGGAAGCTGTGGAGGGATCTGAGCAGTGAGTGAGGTGATCTGACTAGAGTTTAAAAGGATAAGTCTGGCCCCTTCAGAGAATAAAGTGTGCCGGCAAGGCTGGAGGCTGAAGAGAACAGTTCAAAAGTTAAGGCAACAATCCGGGTGAGAGATGGCAGAGCTTTTACCAGGACGGCAGTGGGGATGGATATGTTCTGAAGATAGAGCTAAAGGGATTTGCTGACGGGTGGATGTGGGGTGGGGAAGGGGCAGGAGTCAAGGGTGACCCCGCTGGTTTTGGCCTGAGCAGTTAGGAGGGTGGAGTTGCCATCAGCTGGGAGGAGCAGGTTTCCTCAGAGAAGATCAGGATTCAGGTGGGAGCAGCCAAGTGTGAGACCTCAGGAGAGGCTAGGTAGGCAGTGGATATATGAGCCGGGGGTTCTGGGGAGAGGGCAGGGCTTGAGAAACACATTTCCCAAGGCTCAAGATACTAACGAGAGTCACAATATATAGATCATGTCTTCAGCCATGAGACGACCCAGGGAGCAAGTGTGGATGGGAAAGAGAAGCCTGCAGCCTGGGGCCCTCTACAGTTTATGGGTGGGGAAGGCAAGGAAGAAGCAGCCAAGAAAACAGAAAGGAAGCATCCATGGAGGTAGGAGGAGAGATCCAGGAAGACTGGTGTCCTGGAGTGCCAGGATCACTCCCACTTCTGTCTAACCCAAGACTCTACTCTTTCCACTCCACCATCCTGCATCTATTTAACACTTTATTGCCAAGACTTGCTTTCATGCCTGTCTCCCTCTTATTAGACCATGAGCTCCTTTGTATCCCAGTGTCTAGTGCAGATTCTGGCATAGAGTAAGCACGCTGTAAATATTTGTTGAGTAAATGAATAGGAAAGAAAAAGAAGCAATAGGTTAGTCTAGCAGTTTTGTTCTTTAGTTTTCATATACACTGAAAGCGGAGTTGTTTAGATCTTTAGGAACACTAATATCCTCTTGGGTGAGTGGTGGGGGGTGAGGGAGGTGAGGGTGACACGGCAGGAGGACAAAGGGACACCACCGGCTGCAGCCGTGGTCTTCCTTGGCCCTGGTGTAGGTGGAAAGTAAGAAAACTCCTCCATCATTTCAAGCCAACATACCGTGTGAAGGGCAACCCCCCTCCACACAAGGTGGGCATTTCCATGGTCCCTTCAGGGAGTTAGCAGGGGCCCCCGGCCCAGAGCTCAGCCCTGAATCTGTACAAAGCGGAGCCCTCTTGGGGATAGCCCTCCATGCTGGTGTCTCTCTGAAAATCACACTCCACTTTGTGCTAGCTGGAGTGGCTGGATAGCTATTTCATTATTGATCAAACAGGGCTCTACAGAGAGCCACCCTGAGATGAGAAAAATCTTAAAAGGCTCCCTCGGCCAAGTCGGGCAGCTATGATTCAAGTCAGAGAAACAATCCTGTGCTCAGTTCAGGACCAGAGGCCTGACTGTGTCAAAGCAGAAGCTGAAAGACTTTCTGACTGCGCTGGATCAGGATCTCTCCGTAGCTGCCACCCCACCATGCAGTAGCACCTCCATCACCGTGATGGGAGAAAAACACCTTCACGCTGCTTCCCAGACCACTGCTTCCTCTACCGCATATCCTCACTGGCAATATCTGGGTTGCCATGGAACTCTTCAGTCATTTGGATGGTTGCAGATTCCGAGGACGTCTGCACTGTGTAGCCAAGGTCCTTATTAGCAATAGCAGGCATGCGGCTATTGCTTCCAGTGTGTATTTTATGGAAGATGCCTCCCAGCTTCTCAATGTCTGTCCCTAGGGAGAAGGCAGACCTCCCTTTAAGGCCTCCTTAGAAAAGAAGGGGAGAAATAGAGAGGGCAAGAGCGAGAATAGTTACCTTTATTGTACTAGGTAGCCCACATACCTCACTCCATTTAATCCGCACGGGTAGGCAGGATTTAGAGCCATGCTGTCAGTGCGCGTAGAATGTACAAGGGTCACAAGCTTTTAAGAAATAGAGGCTGGAATCAGACCTAGGAAAACCGCAGGGTGGGATTCAAACCCACTACTTCATGCTGCTGAGGGGAAAGTACTAGCAGAACAGGAGATGCTGGCAGTACAGCCGAGGGGATTATCCTTGGAAGAAGGGTAACTGGAAAAACCATGTCCCCACCACCCCTCCAATTCTCTCTTCCTCCACACAGCGAGAAAGAATGGCACCTTGTTTCAGAGCTTACTTAATCAAGCCCTGTAAATGGTGATTTCAAAGCATCAGCAGGGTCTTCATGTAGCTCAAGGAACATTCATTACGGAGTGGGCGGTTCAGTAATGAGCCCATTTTTCATTCTCATTGACCCAAAAGGGTACAATTTGAGAGGTTTGGGGGCTGGGGGTGGGATTAAACTAATACTGACCTACACAGTGAGGCAGGATCAACTCTGTTGTGGGCTGAGGTAGCCTTGCAAATTGTGGACTCGTTAGGTAATGTTCCTTTTCATTCTTAGGCTCTGAGAATTAATGTTCATCCTTGGAAGGTGTGTGTGTGTGTGTGTGTGTGTGTGTGTGTGTGTGTGTGTGATGTCTGTGAGCCTGCTTGCATCTGGTTAAAAATTACACGTAGGGAAACGGATGTGGCTCAAGTGGGTGGGCTCCCATCTACCGTACGGGAGGCCCTGGGTTCGGTTCCCCGTGGAGAGCTGGCACAGCAAGATGACGCAACAAAGGGAGACAAGCAGACACAGAGAAATGTGCAGCGAATGGCCACAGAGAGCAGACAGCGAGCACAAGCAGCAAGGGGGGGTGGATTAAAAAAAAATTACATCTAGACCTGCACGATCTACTACGGTGGCCATAACCCACATGTAATTGATTATATTTTAATTAAGATGAAATAGAATTAAAAATTAAGTTTCTCAGTCCCACTAGCCTCATCTCAAGTGCTCAATAGCCACACATGGCTCGTGGCTGCTGTCCTGGACGGTGCACACAGGGAATGTTTCGATTGTCACAGAGAGTTATACAGGACAGCACAGCTCATGACCCTCAGAAGAACAGAAACAGCAGCTCACACCTGCAGAGTGACCTCAGAGGGGGGTGCATTTGGAGTGCCAAGTCACACTTGAATTCTCCTGGGGCATAATTCTAGACTGATTGAATGAATGAATGAATGTGCTTAGTGGAACAAGGTGGCCGTAGGGGTAGAGGACTGAGGACAGAGGAGGGATCTCAGGCTTGAAGCTCTTGGATGGCAGCAAGAGCTAGGATAGAAGCTCTTGGATGGATAGAGCTAGGGGCGCCAGGGCCTGGCGTGGTGTGGAGGTAAAGGCCGTGGGCGTGAGGAGCTGAGAATGTCCGGGGAGCTGCCCCGGGTGGCTTGTGTCTCCTTCCTTCTACTGATTGAAACAGCAGAGATGCGGGCGGGACCAGCAGGTGGTGCAGAATCTCACCTTCACACCCAAGCGGCTCGTCTTCTTTCTCCCTGTGTTCTTAGCGGGGTTGTGTGTAGACCCTGAGGGAGTCACAAAGTCCCTTCCCCTGGGGTCCCTGAAGTGCCCCTCACCAACTGGTTTAATGGACGCAGAAATGGACATCTTGCTTTTTCATTTATTCATTTACTGATTTTAGAAAGTTTGTTGAGGATCCACCAGGCACAGGCTGTCCAGGTGCTGGGAGAACAAAGGATAGATGTAGCCTTTGGCTTTAAGCTACTCGCAACCCCGCATGTGGTTAGGTTCAAATTTTGGTTTTTCTCTGAGCTGGAAGTGAGTCAAGAACCATTTTGTCTTCCTTATTTATGGGCTTTGCCACATGAATGAAGAACTCTGAGACAGTCAGTGGAGGAGCCCAGGAAGCTTCGGGAACAAGCCAGAGTGTGAAGCCCTTAGTTTGAAGGGTCTCTTCGGATCCTGGAAGGAAACTTAAGCCTGCGCCAGGAGAGGTGGTAATAGCGTCAGCTCCACATATCCCTGTGCAAACCTCACTTTTGGGTGGTTATATGACTCACGTTAATGGAACTCATTGCAAAGAAAATCTATCTTGATAACTTAATTTACAGCAATGAACAATTTTAATATACCCGAGAGTTATCTAGATGTTATGATGAGCCATCCACAAAATGGGATTTAAAAAAATTATCTCTTTATTAGAATTTGATTTTGACTCACCAAACAATAATGAATTTCCCTCAATCTAGCCAGGGGGAGAGGGACAGGAGCTTGCTGGGGATTGTTTTTTCAAATGAGATTGATGAGACCCAGGCATCCGACTGGACACGCTCACTGCACCCTGCCCCCAGCCTCCCACCTTCCGTCATGCCGCCCTTGGCAAGTATACATCGCCACCCCCCGCCCCCATTCCTTAGGAGCTGACTGCGTGCACACACTTCATACAGGAGAAAACGTCTGAAAACTTCTCTAGCCCATGGGGTCTGTTTTGGTGTGCAATGGATCTTTGTATTAGTTACCGCCTGGTCCCAATCAGAACTCTTCTCTGGCAGTGAGGTGTTTTAGGTTGGCCCAATTCCCTCTGGGGTCAAAGGATGCTCTGGCTGGTACCAGTAAATCTGATGACCAACCTCACCATTGGTCACTTAGGTCCTTCAGAACGATCGACAATGGCTTTTGTGCAAAGCTAATGTGAACGTTGGGTGTACCAGGGCTCTCTTTGGGTGACCTCCAATTACTGTGTCATTATTGACAGAAGTTCTTCCTCCATTGTCCTTTCATTATGCAGCTCAATTACGGAGACTCCCTCTCAGCCTCACGTCCTTTTCATTTGTTTGCCACTGCTTGGTGAGTATTTTCACATGGGGAAGATCCACTGTGCGCTCAGGAGTGTGGTAAGTCCTAAGTCTTCTAATCGGAGCATTTATTGTCACACTATTATTTTTCAAAACAAGAAAATTGCAGTGGAAACTGAAGAACATTTGATTGGGAGTGAAGTGCTACTAGAAGCATTTAAAGGCTCAAAAGGTGAATTTCATTAATGCTGTGTTGTGGAAGCTGGGCTGCTTGCTAAAAACCATCTGGCAAAACTCATTTTCTTTTTTTCAGTGGTAGGGTCTTAGTAGGTCTAATGAGGCCATGGAGAAGCTGGGGCCAAAGGGGAGCCCAGCAGTTGCGCATAGTTCTTCTGATTGTTAACAGGAATTTGAAAGAAGTCTTCCAGAAAGATGGCCTTCTTTCTATCAAGATCCTGTATTTCAGGTGCAAAACTGGAATTGTGTGGAGATAGGAAAAAGAGGCAATTAATTGAATTGGGTGATGAGAATCTGCTATGGAGAAGGAAAACTTTGTTTTTAGCCATAAATCTTCCAGGTTTATCTTTCAAAATGTGCATCTAAATTTCAACCCTTCAAATAGGCTTCAACAGAAACCTTGTATTTGGCAGTCTTAACTGTCAAAACGTTTCATTACACAAGAAAACGTGTACTGCTAATATTTTCAAAACAGACACACTCCCTGCAATAATCACGGGTCACACGGGCAGATGCTGTTAGGAAAGCCAGGTGTGGCTACAAGGCTTCCACCCACGTTATCTGTTGAGGGCAGATCCACCTACTGGGGGACAGGTAGGACATTTCTCCCCAAATGCTTTTCTTGCTTGGTCCAGTCTCTGGGAAAAGAAATAAGACTCTAGGGAAAAGGCTTTTTAAAAAGTGTTTCTGTCTCTTGGCAGCACTTTATCTGGCACTGCAGATGTGTCTTGCCAGCTTCAGCGTCTCTACCCCAGATTTCTCTAGAACTGGCACTAGGTGTGCAGTGTGTTATTTAGCGTGTAAACATACAAGGCCTGTCACTGCGCAGCTTCAAAACAACTTTCCTGATGAAATCCATTTTTCTAGCCATTAGTGTAATAACCATAATCAATCTTCTCATTGCCAAGCACAGAATTCCTGTACAGCCAATTATCAGCGACGTGAAGTAACTGATATGCCAATCAGATAAATATTGTGTTAAATTGCACTAAACTACAGTGACAAATGGCACATTATATACACACTAAAACAGTGTTTCTCCTAAAATGCATCTCGGAATCCAAGGGCATCAGATTAAAGTCCATCATCAAATCAGTGAGTGACAGGAGTGGAAATTGTGAAGTCTTTCAGTATTTATGGCATAACGAACCATCCCAAAACTTAATGGCTTGAAAAATATTGATGTTTTATTTTTCACAATCCTGCAGTCAGGGCTGGGTTCAGTTGGGTGAGTCTTTGGTTCCAGGAATGGCCAATGAGGCTGGAACATCCAAGTTGGTTTCTTTATTATATGGCTTCTGCCTCAGCTGGGATGGCTGAAATGGTTTGAGGCTGGCTGGCTGGGCATCTCTCTCTCTCTCTCTCTCTCTCTCTCTCTCTCTCGTCCTTTCTATTCTTCTTCTTTTGGGGAATTTTTTTTTTTACAGCTTTATTGATACATAATTTACATAATGTTCACCTGTTTAAAGTCTACAATTTAAAGGTTTTTAATCCAATTTTGTAATGTTTTCATTACCTCAAAAAGAAACCTTGTACAGATTAGCAGTTATTCCCCATCCCTGCTCCCCACCTCTCCCTCTACCCCCAGCTTTAGGCGACCACAAATCTATTCCTTCTTTATAGACTTGCCTATTCTGGGCATTTCATATAAATGAAATCACATAACACGTGATCTTTGGTGTCTGGCTTCTTTTGCCTAGTATAATGTTTTTAAGGTTTATCTGTTCTGTAGCATCTTTCAGTACTTCACTCCTTTTTTTTTTTTTTTTTTTAA
>JAQZBX010077084.1:0-14333 GCA_029593785.1 Cabassous unicinctus | reverse complement strand
GAGAATAAAAAAAAAAAACAGAAAAATTAACAAACTTTTAGCCAGATCTGCAAAGAAAATAGTGAGTGAAGATGCAAATAAGTAAAATCAGAAATGAGAGGGGGGTGCTTTACCATTGACCATGCAGAAATAAAGAGATTACAAAAGAATTCTATGAACAACTTTATTCCAACAAACAAGACAATATAGACAAAATGGACATATTTGTATAAAACCACAGGAAACCAAATCTGAACCCAGAAGCAGCAGAAGAATTCAGCAAACCTAACACAAGTAATGAGACATAGCTGTCATTAAAATCTCCCCAAAATTAAAAGCCCAGGACCAGATAGTTTCACAGGTAAATTTACCAATCATTCAAAGAAGATATAATACCAATCTTGCTCAAATTCTACCAAAAAATTGAACAGCATCGAACCCACCAAACTCATTCTATGAAGCCATCACCCTACTACCAAAGCCAGACAAAGATAATATGAAAAAAGAAAATTAAAGCCCTATTTCTCTCATGAATATAGATGAAAACCTCCTCAACAAAATATTTGCTAATGAATCCAAAGAAACAATAAATGAATTATACACCATGATCAAGTGGATTTTATTCCAGGAAGGGACATTTGACACAAGAAAATCAAATAGTGTAAGACACTGCATTAATAAAATTAAGAAGAAAAATCACATGATCATCTCGATTGATGCAGAGAAGTCATTTAACAAAATACAACATCCTTTCATGATGAAAACACCCCAAAAATTGAATAGAAGAAAATTTTCTCGACGTGGTAAAATATACATGTGAAATACCCACACTTAACCTTGTAGTCAATTGTGAAAGTCTGAAAGCTTTATCACTAAGACCAGGAATAAGACAAGAATGATCATTGCCATTCAATGTTGTGCTAAAAGTTCTAGCTAGAGAATTTTACCTAGATAAGGAAATAAAGTTCACCCAAACAGGAAAAGAGAAAGTAAAACTTCTGCTCTTTACTGATGGATCCTATATGATTCTATATCTAAAGAATCATGAAAAATCTGCAACAAAGCTATTGGAACTAATAGATCACTTCAGGAAATAGTCAGGATACAAGATTAAAGCACAAAAAGCAGTAGTGTTTCTGTACACTACTGATAAGTAATCTGCGGAGGAAGTCAGAAAAAAAATTCCATTTAACTAGTGACTAAAAAAAACACACAAATATTTAAGAATAAACTTAACGGAGGACATAAGGGACCTGTACTTCAGAAAACTATAAAATATTGTTAAAAGAAATGAAAAAAGACCTAAATAAATGGAAGAACAGTTCGTGTTCATTAATTGGAAGACTAAATAATGATAAGATATCAGTTCTACCTAAACTGACTTACAGATTCAACACAATCCCAAAAAAAACCTCCAACATCCGTTTTTTTACTGAAATAATAAAGCCAATTATCAAAGTTTTTTGCAAGGGTAGAGACCTTGAATAGCCAAAAATGATCTAAAATGAAGAATAAAGTTAGAGAACTCTCATTTCTTGACTTTACTACATATTATTTAGCGACAGTGGTAAAAGCAGCATGACATTGAAATGAAGGTAGACATATTCCCTTATATTTTGATGTAATTTTTTTAAATCTAAAACTTTTCTAAAAATAAAGTTTATTATTACAAAAAATAATCTTGAAATTAAAAATCATAAAGAAATGTGATGAATTCATCCTCATAACTGAGGATAAATTTTCACAAATTCAGTACATCTTTGTAATTAGCACTCAGATTAAGCATTACATTGTCCCTGGTACTCCATAATTTCTGTTAGTTTTCCCTTCCAGTCAATAACCCCCTTTCTGCATGGCCCCATCCAGTGATTCCAGTCATGACTTCTAACCACATATATCACTTTGTTGAGTCTGAATTTTATATTCATGTAATCACCCTGTTTCGTTTTTTGTATGGGACTGGAGATAAAAGACATCCACCAAGAATCAACATGTAGAGTCGACAATAACCTTGGAAGAGTTACCTGTGCACAGAGATGTTCCAGGGTATAGATTGAGTTCATATAATTTAAAATGTATAAAAATATCATAGGATATTTCATTTATTTTATATTGAGATGTAATATTTGCTGATTATGCAAATTGACTTTCAAAAGGTAAAAATAAAAATATTGAGTTTTTGAAATAAGACAAAATTTCTTCCTTAAGTATTTAAAAGTGTAATTGGTGATTCCATATTTACATGGATCTCCCTTTGTACTACCCAATTGCTATAATGTCCAAATCAATTTATTAAAGAAATATTACTAATTGTATTTTGTCATTTTGCTCTATCAATTTTGTTTTCTGGAAGTTTGTAAATTTAATATAAACTTTAGTATTCATTACTGTAAAATGTAAACTTGTATCATTATAAAATATAAAATGCCTTTATTATATAATATTTCAATATATATTTATTTCTAAAGTAGGTTATTTGTTCTAAGTGATTTGTTCATTTCATTTTATTGAGAATATTTTTTCATTGAAAGTTTTTTCATTTAAAAAATTATTATATATATGTGATTTATATCATTTATATGTGAACATAATTAAACATTAAGTGTATAATAAAAATTACAAACTTAGCAAAACAAATATACATGACATCATACAGAGTTCTCAAAAATCACCCCACCAACAAAACCTTGCATTGTTTGGAATACTTGTTACAAATTATGAAAAAGCATCATCAAAATATTACTATTAGCTATTGTCTATATCTTACAGTTGGTATATATTTTCCCAAAGCCCACCCTATTATGAATTTCCTTTGTTACTATTATTTATGTGCTATAGTTCATGAGAGAATATTTCCATATTTGAACCCTTAATTGCAGTCCATCTTTCACTACAGGTTTCACTGTGCTGTGCAGTCCCATGCCTTGAATAATCTATTCAAATTGTACACTCAGTAAAGTTGAAGGTAACATATCTTAGAGAGTATAACTGACATTGATGATACATAAATATGATTATGACTGACAGGGGTAGTCTAGGGATTATTAGGATGCTAGAGGATAATCTAGGGACTGTATAGCATAGTAATTTTTTTTTCCTATCTGGTTGTGTCATTGTATTTTTAATTTTTGGTATGCCATTTTGCCCCATGGGCGTCTGCACCTTTTCGTGCCATGCAGGTCTGGTACACCTTTTTTCCATTTTTATCAGGAGGCCCCAGGGATCAAACCCAGGTCATCCATATGGTAAATGGGAGCGCAGTTGCTTGAGCCACAGACGCTAATGTAACATAGTAATCTTCGTGGTGGATAAAGATTGTGGTTAATTGTATAAACATAAAAATATCTTTCTAATACAAAGTGTAAAGAATATTATGATACAAGGGGAAAATTACATCGAATGTACCTTATGGACAATAGTTAATTGTAATACTGTAATATTTTTGCAGCAATTGCAAAGAAATTATATCAATTCTAAGTGACAATAAAAGGGTATGTGTGTTATGGGATTTTTCCTTTTAGAGTAATGAAAACATTCTAAAATTTACTGAGGTGTTGAAAGCACAAGTCTGTGATGAAAGTGAGAAACATTAAGCATATTATATTTTTTAAGGATTAATTTTGGCATTTTTGAAACTTTCTAATATAGATTTATTTTATAATTTAATTTATTTGTCTTATTTGTATTTTGTGTGGTATTTATTTGTAATTTATTTTTTCTAACATTCATGATAAAAATTTAACTGATTGAATTTGCAATCGCTGAAGAAAAATGAGTTTAAGTTCTTTTTCATATGTTTGGTGGCCAAATGAACATCTTCTTCAATAAAGTGTCTATCCATTTATACTGACTGTTTGTGTGGCAAAAATTCATCTAACAAAATTTGTCATTTTAAAGTATATGATATGGTGTCTTTTAGTACATTATCAATGTTGTACAACCATCACCACTATCTTTTTCCATAACATTTTAATTACCCCCCACCCAAAGAAACCTTATACCCATTAAACACTTACTCCCTAATTCTCCCTCTACTCAATTTACAGAAACCACTCATCTGATTTGTCTCTACAGCTTTTCCTATTCTGGATATTTCATGTAAACGAAATCAATCAAAATGTTACCTTTTGTTCTGGATTCTTTCACTTCCATAAAGTTATCAAAGCTCATTCATTTTGTAGCATGTATCAGTACTTCATTCCTTCTTATGGCCAAATAATATTCCTTACTATGGATATACCACATTTATCTATTTGACAGCTGAAGGATATTCGGGTTGTTTCTGGATTGTGTCTTTTTCTTGCTGAATTTTAGGATTTATTTATATATTCTGGATATGACCATCATATATATTGCAAATATCTTCTACTACTCAGTTAATGGCTGGCACTATCACTCTCTTAATGGTGGGTTATAATGAATATGAGTTCTTAATTTGAAGGTAGTTCAATCCCAAGGTCATGAAAATTTATTAATATTCTCTGTTTTATATTTTCATATTAAATCAATAATCCACCTAGCCTTGATTTTATTGAGTAAGGTAGGAATCAGGTAGATAACGAATTGATTAGGCACCATTTATTGAAAAGACAATCCTTTACCTTTTTAAATTTTTTTTAAGATAATCCCTACCATTATCTTAAATCAAATGAATGTGAATATTAGTCATTTTCTCTATAATCCATTCCAATAACTATTTAATTCCCATAACTCTGCTGAAGTACTTCCTGCTAAGTTCCCCACCAACAAATTTACCTTGCCAAAATCAGTGTTCAAGAGCCAGTCCTCACTCAACCTGACTTTTCAGCAGCATTTGGTATAGGTGATCAGTCCCTTGCTTCCTACGTAACCATATTCTCCCAGTTATTCTGTTACCTGTCTGATCACTGTTTTCCATTCCTCTTAAAGCATCCTCTTCTTCTTCCTTACTTGTAAATGTTGGACTATCCCAGAACTGAAGCCTTGGGAGGACAACTTCTCAATCTACATATTTTACTTAGGCTTAAATATCAGTCATACACTGCTAAGCCTTAAATTTAAACCTACAGCTTTTTATCTTACCCCTAAACTCCACATTAATACATCTAACCACCTACTTGAAATCTTCAAGGAAATATGCAATAAGTATTTCAACCATAACACATCTAAAGAGAAATTTTTGTTTCTTCATATACACATTCAGGCTCCAATTTATCTCATCTCAGTAAATGCCAACATCTTTTACCAGCTGCTTAAGCCAAAAACTTAGTTTTTCTTGATATCACTTATAGTCCTTTGGTAAGCATGGTCAACTCATTCTTTAATATGTTTTATGAAAATGATCATTTATCACCACTGCTACTACCACCATGGTACTAATGCAGTAGCCCTCAAACTGGTCACCTGCTTTTATTCTCATCCTCCAAGAACGTTATATCTAAATTACATCATACAACTCATGTTTTTAAACTTATTCTATTCCTGTGAGTGTGAACCTATTGTAAATAAGACCTTTTGATGAGGTTACTTCATTAAGGTGTCACCCAACTGAATGAGGTGGATTTTAGTCCTTTTACTAGAGTCCTTTATAAGCAGAATGAGATAGAGACACATAGACAGAAGGCCACAGGAGCTGCCAGAAGCTGGAAGTCAATCTAACCTAGACAAGACAGGGGGCGCTGATAATGAAAGAAAAACCATCTATATTGGATTACACTTAGCGAGACCCAGAATGCCACTGTCTTCTTGGCGAAAGCATTATTTTGATGATTATTTGAATTTAGACCCCCTAGACTTTAATTTCTTTTTTTCTTTTTCTGTATCATCTGTTCCTTCTTTTCTCACTTTTCTTGTAGACTTTTAGTAAAGTAAAATTGAATGACTTTATTTAAGGGATGTTTATGAGAACAAGTACACATACAGAGTTGTTAAAAATAAATAAAATAATGTATAATTCTTTTAATGTGTTGTTGTTTTCAATTATGAAACATTTTGTTGAGGATTTTTGGATCTATATTCATTAGAGAAATTGGTCTATAATTTTCTTTTCTCATGTTCTCTTTATCTGGGCTTGTTATTAGGGAGATTTGTGTTCTGAGCTTGATGTCATTTGCTCCTGTTCATATTTTTCGAAGTGTTGGAGAAATATTTGTATTGATTCGTCTTTGAATGATTGGTAAAATTCACATGTGAAGCCATTAGGTACTGGAATTTTCATTTCGGGGAGGATTTTGATGAATATTTCAGTTTCTTTACTTGTGACTGGTATCTTGGGGTCTTCTATTTCTTTTAGGGTCAGAGCAGGTTTTTCACATGTTTCTAGGAATTTGTCCATTTTGTCTAGTTTGTTGGTATACAGTTGCTCTTAATATTCTCTTATGATCCTTTTTAGTTTGATTTTTAGTTTGATTTGGTCAGTAGTAATGCTCCCCCTTGCATTTCTGATTTTTAAAATTTGTATCTTCTCTCTTTTCTCTTTGTCAGTCTAGCTAACGTTTTGCTGATTTTGTTGACCGTCTCAAAAAACCCAGCTTTGGATTTGTTGATTCTATTTTTTTTTCTCAATTTTATTTATCTCTACTCTGAATATCCATAACTTGCACCTACTCAAAATGAAATCATTTAGCACTTCAAAAGACTTTGACAAGAAAGTAAAAAGGCAGTCTACTGAATGGAATAATATATTTGGAAACCACATATCCGATAAGGGTTTGATCTTCATTTTATATAAAGAGATCAAACAACTCAATGAAAAAAAGAAAGAAATGTAACCCAAATAAAAAATGGGTCAAAGACTTGAGTAAACATTTTTCCAAATAAGAAATACAAATGGCCAAACAGCACATGAAAAAAAATGTTAAAAATCACAAAATATGAGGGATTGCAGATCAAAACCCAATGGGATATCATTTCAATCCATATAGAATGGCCAGTCCAAATAAAAGAAAAGAAAACCACAAGTGCTGGAGAGGAAGAGGAGAACTAGGAACACTTGTTCCCTGTTGGTGGGGTTGTAGAATGGTGCAGTCTCTGTGGGAGACAGTTTGGTACTACCTCAAGAATCTGGAATAGATCTGCCATATGATACAACAATCACATCACTACTAATACAAATATATTCAGAAGAACTGAAAGCGAGGATGCTAACTGGTATTTGCAAACTGATGTTCATAGCAGCATTTTTCACAATTGCTGAAAAATGGAAATAAACCAAAGGTCCATCAACTAATGAATGGGAGTAGATAAACAAAATGTGTTATATACATACATTGGAAAACAATTCATTTGTAAGAAGAAATGATATCAGGATGCATGTGACAACAAGGATGAAACTTAAGGACATTATATTGAGTGAAAAACATCAGATGCAAAAAAATATGTATGGTATGGTCTCACTAATATGAACTAAATATGAAGAGTCAATTTATGGAGGTAAACTCTGGAATATAGGTTGCTAGGAGAAAGAATTAGAGTTGAGAATGGGAGCTGATGCTTACTGTATGTATACTTTTTTAAACAAATCAATATTATTGGTACCTTTTAATAAAGCATGGGGAAGTGACTGAGGCTCAAGCAATTGAGCTCCCATTTACCATATGAAAGACCCAGGTTCAATCCTTGTGAACTCCTGGTAAAAAAAGAAAAATGTTTCCCCAAGCCTGTACGGCAAGGCACAGGCCTCTGTGCAGTGAAGCGATGCTCCAAAAAGGAAATAACCCAACCAGATATAGTAAATAAATAAATACATTTAAAAAATAAAAAATAAAACAAATAAAGCATTGATCCATCCAAAGTGTACCATCAATTGTATTCAGTATAATCACATAGTTGGGAATTCATCCCTTCAGTCATCTTTTGAACATTTTTAATATTTCAATAATAATAATAATAAACAAAAAATCCCACCACCTCTCATTCTCTCTATGCTTCCCCTGCCATACATAACTGCTATTCTGTTTCTGCCTCTCTAGTTTATTTGTATACATATTTTGTAAAAATAGCCTTATAAATGCAATATCATCCATATTCATATTTTACATAAGGTTTCACTATGTTATACAATCTTATGTAACATTTTTTAATTTTCCTTCTAGTAATCTATATGACCTTAGACTTGCCCTTTCAACCACTGTCATACCCATATAATAGCTCTGCTTAATACAAACACTTTGTGCTTTCACCATTTTTATTCATTTCCTAACATTTCCAAACAAATTTTTACCAATTCTGCACAGATTAACACTCAGATTTCCAATCTTTACCCTCATTCTATTTTTCTGGTGACCTATATAGTATTAATAAGCCCCATGAGTTTACACAATATAATTAGTTCATGTGGCAGTTTGGCATTGTTTATGAATTCCAAAAAGAGATAATGGATTATGTTTGTAAAATTGTCTTTACCTGGTCATGATTAAATTATGTTTAGGGCTTTGATTAGGCATGGCAGTAGGATGTTGAGTCCCTACCCTCTTGGTGACTGGGCACTCACAGATAAAACTGCATGGCAGAGCAGAGGAGTGAGTTGGAGTTTTGATGCTCGAGTTTTGAGCTGGAGCCTGGGGAAGGAAGCACACAGAGGATCAGAGCAGCTGAGCCCAGAGAGAATCGAGCTGTGGGAAGAGAGACAGAGCTGGCCATCAAATACTCTACAGCTGGCCTTGTGGAGAGAGCAGGGCAGCTGAGTGTAGAAAGAAACAGGCCCCAGGAAGATAGGAACCAGGAAACCTAAACTCTTGGCAGATGTCAGCAGCCATCTTGCTCCAACACGTGGCAACAGACTTCAGTGAGGGAAGTAACTTATGCTTTATGTTCTGGTAACTGTGGGCTTCTATCCCAAACAAATGCCCTTCATAAAAGCCAATAGATTTCTGGTATTTTGTATCAGTACCCCTTTGGGTGACTAATAGAGTTCATAATAGCACAATCAAAATAGTATTTGTCTTTTTTGTGTCTGACTTGTTTTCTTCAAAATAATGTCATACATGTTCATCCATGTTGTCATATGCTTCATGACTTCATTTCTTCTAATTGCTGCATAATATTCCATCATGTGTATACACCATAATTTGTTTATCCATTCATTGGTTAATAGATACCTGGGTTGTTTCTTTCTTTTGGCAATCATGAATAATATCTCTACAAACATCACTTTTACCATTTGTTAAATAGACTCTTCTGGCCCAACTTGGATGGCTTGATAGTGTTTTCAAAATTCAGCTGACTGTAGATATGAGGGTCTATTTATGAGTTCTTAATTCAGTTCCATTGGTCAATTTGTCTGTCTTTATGCCAGTACCATGCTGTTTTAGCCTCTGTAGCTAAATAATATGATTTAAACTCAGGAAGTGTTAATCTTCCTACGTGTTTCTGCTTTTTTAAGACATTTTTGGCTATTCAGGGTCCTGAACCCTTCCAAGTAAATTTGGTAATTGGCTTTTCCATTTCTTCAGAAAAGGCTGTTGGGATTTTCATTGGATTGCATTGAATGTGTAAAATAAATTTGGTAGAATTGCCATCTTAACAATATTCAAATATTTAGTCTTCTAATCCATGAACACAGAATGCCCTTCCATTTATTTAAGTCTTCTTTGGTTTCTTTTTGCAATGATTTTTGTTTTCTGAATAGAGGTCCTTTATGTCCTTGGTTAAGTTCATAACTAAATCATTCTTTTTGCCAATATTGTAAATGGAATGTTTTTCTGATTTCCTCTTCAGATTGCACATCAGTAGTTTAGAGACACACTACTGATTTTTGTACATTAAACTAGTATCCCACCTCTTTGCTGAAATTGTCTATTAATTTTATTTGCTTTTTATGGATTTTTCAGGATTTTCTAGTTATAGGATCAAATCATTCAGAAATACTGAATGTTTTATTTCTTCCTCTTTTATTTGTGTGCATTTTACTTTTTTCTCTGTTCTAATTGCTCTAGCTAGGAATTCTAGCACAATATTCAATAAGAATGGTGACAGTGGGCATCCTTTACTTGCTTGTAATCTCAGCAGGAAAGCTTTCAGGCTTTCATTATTGAGTACAATGCTAGCTGTATATTTTTCGTATGTGCACTTTACCATATTGAGAGAGCTTTCATGTATTGCTACTTTTGGAGAGTTTTTACCAAGAAATGGTGCTGTATTTTGACAAATGTCTTTTCTGCATCAATGCAGAGTATCATGTTATTTTTCTTTTTCAATTTATCAATATGGATTATTAAAGTAATTGATTTTCTTGTGTTGATCCACTGCTGCATACCTAGGATAAAAACCACTTGATTGTGTTGTATAATTCTTTTCATGTGCTTTTGGATTCTGTTTGCAAGTAATTTTTTGAGGATTTTGGCATTTATATTCATTAGGGAATATTTGCCTGTAATTTTCTTTTTTTGTATTATCTTTATCTGGTTTTGTTATTAGATTGGTGTTGGCTTCATAAAATGAGTTTGGTCATGATCCTTTCTGTTAAAATTTTTGGAAGTTCTTGAGCAAGATTTGTATTAAATCATCTTTGAATGATTGGTTGAATTCACTTGTGATGTCATGTGGGGCTGGGCTTTTCACATTTTGGAAGATTTTGATGACTGATTCAATCTCTTCACTTGTGACTGGTTTGTAGAGGCCTTCTATTTCTTCTAGGTTCACTGTAGTTGGTTTGTATGTTTTTAGGAAGTTGTGCATCTTGTCTACATTTTCTAGTTTTTTTGGCATACAGTTGTTCATAGTATCACCTTATGACTTTTCATTTTTGCAGTGTCAAAAGTAATGTCCCCCCTCTCATTTCTGATTTTATTTATATTTGACATCTTTTTATCTTTTCAGTCTCCCTAAGTTTTGTCAATTTTGTTGATCTTCTCAAAGAACAAACTTTTGGTTTTGTTCATTCTCTCTTTTTTTGGGTGTATGTTCTCAATTTCTTTTATTTCTGCTCAGATCTTAAATATTTCTTTTCTTTGGCTTTGTTTGTGATTAATGTGCTTTTTTTCCCCCTAGATCCTCCAGGTGTGCAGTTGGATCTTCAATTTAAGCCATATCTTCTTTTATATGTAAGCAATGAGGCCTATAAATTTCCCTCTCAGCACTGAATTTGCAATGTCTAAAGGTTTTGATACGTTATGTTCTCATTTACAATCATATCAAGATATTTGCTTTATTCTACTGCAATTCTTCCTTTTACCACTGATTATTTGAGTATGTTGTTTAATCCCATATATTTATGATTTTTTCCTTTTCTCCACCCATTATTGATTTCCAGCCTCATTCCATTATGAACAGAGAAAATGTTTTGTATAATTTCAATGTTAAATTAATTGAGTCTTGTCCTGTGACCCAACATATGGTCTATCCTCATTTTGAAGGAAAGTTTTGCCAGATAGAGAATTCCTGGAAGACAGTTTTTTTTTTCTTTCAATACCTTAAATACGTCATGTCATCTTTTTCTTGCCTCCATGATTTCTGATAAGAAGTTGCCACTTAATCTTATCAACATTTCCTTGTATGAGATGCTTTGAGTTTTTCTTGCTGCTTTCAGAATCCTTCCTTTATCTCTGATATTTGTCATTCTGAAAAGCAGGTGTCTCAAGTTTATTCAGATTATTCTGTTTGGGGTGTGTTGTCCTTATTGGATACTGATATTTATGTCTTTCATGTGGGTTGGGAATTTTTCAGGCGTTATTTCCTCAAATATTCTTTCTGCCCATTTCCATTGTCTTTTTATGGGACACCAATAATGCTTATGTTTATGTGTTTCATGTTTTCATTCTATTTCCTGAAACCTTGTTTCATTTTTTCCATTCACTTATCTTTTTGTTCTCTTGTCTTTTCCAGTTCAGGTGTTCTATCTTTGAAATCACTAATTCTGTCTCACGCCATTCAAATCTACTCTTATGTGCCTCTAATGTATTTTTAACCACATCCATTGTGTATCTCATTCACATAAGCTCTGTTATTTTTCTTTTCAGTGTTTCAAATTGTTCTTTATGCTCACCCATTTTCTTCTTAATACCCTTTATCTCCTTAGACATATTTTCTTTAAATTCTTTGAATTGATTTAGGACAGTTGTGTGATTTTCATTGATTAATTGTCATAAATCTGGTATCTCTTCAGGATATTTGTTTTGTTTCTTTGGCTGGGCCATCCCTTTAGGTTTCCTAGTATGGCCTGTAATTTTTTGCTGAAGTCTATGCATCTGAATATGTTGGTGAGTTTATTCTGATGGCCAATCTCTCTCTCTCTTGCCTATTGTATTTTTTTCACACCTTTTCTTTGATATTTAGTTCAGCTCATTCTAAGTCTTTAAAATTGTCCATCTTATGTTATCAAAATCAGGCCAAGGACTCACGAATGGGGTACAGATTTTCTCACAGAAATTCAGGTTAAGAGACAAAATGGCAATTATTCTCCATGCAGTTTCCAGACCTGCCAGCTTATGGTGCTCATCAGTTTACCTTTCCATGGAGGCTTTTGTTACATTCCGCATTTTCCTGTGTTTCTGTCTGGCCAGAGATAAGTTTCAATGCAGGCTCTGCTGGCCAAATACACTGATTAGAAGACCCCCGACTTCCCCTTCCTTTTCCCTTGTGACAGCTGAGAGGGAGGAAGATGTCTGTTCTCCTCTCAGTTGACTACAGTGAGCCAGAGGTTTTACCCCAGCTTACTGTCCTGGGTGTGGGGATTGGAATTCTTTCGGGCTGCCATGGAGATTTGGTAATTTACATTTGTTGTTTTGTGTTCTTCATCTAGAGATTGTTCAAAGCAAATATATGTGTGTAATTAGTCACCATTATTTTTACAAGTTTTTTATCTATTTATATTTGGATAACCCTATAGTCTTTCACCAAAACAAGATTGTTAGTAAAGGTGACTCCTGAGGTTAAGACCTCAAAGCACTGCTTTACCTGCATTCCACAAAATGTTATGGTTGTATTTTCATTTCATTTCAGATCACAAAAATTACTCTTGGACACATGGTTTCCTTAGATATTTGATATTTAATATTGAAATATATAAAGGTTTTCCTGTCATCATTCTGTTCTTGATTTTAGGTTTTATTTAATTTTTATCGGATAACATATTTCATATTTTTAATTCTTTAAAATGTATTAATGTATGTTGTATTCCATGTAAACATGAGAAGAATGTGAATATGATTTCTGCTTTTTTTGGGTGGACTGTTTTAGAAATGTCACTTAAAAATAGTTGACAGTGTTTTTCAGATTTTCTATATCCTAGTTATATTCTTTCTACTAACTCTGTTGCTGAGAGAGAAGTATTGAAATCTCTAACTGCATCTGTGGATTTATTTTTCCTTTCATTTCTGACAGTTTGTACTTCATGTCTTTTTCAGCTCATATCTTAAGATTATGTCTTTTTGGAATATGGATCATTTTATCATTATGCAATGTCTTCTTCATTTTTGGTAAGTAATTTTTAGTAATAATAGAATTAATTCAGCAGTTTTTGGTAGACATCAGATGCTTGTGAAATTTTGTAAATGTATTCTGATAATTTCTGCCTTTTAAATGGCAATATTAGACCATTTCCATTGATTATAATTATAGATATTATGGAGTTAAGGATTAAATTTTTATTTTGTTTTATATGTAATTTTTAAAACATTTTCATATAGATTAGTGTTATATAAAATATATGTATATAAAGGAAAAAACAGAGGGAGTGACAAACCTCTCTAAAATGCCTAAATTCCTGAATTTAGTTCATATGAGTACCTGAATTCAGATGTTCAAGGAGTGCCTACCAAAAAGGCAGTAATAACTTATTTTTAATGGAAATATTTTCTTTTTAAAGAAGCTTTAGGTTACATAAATGTCACATCAAAAATATACGGAGATTCACATATACTCCACCTCCACCCCTTCCACACATTTCTCCATTAACATCTTTCATTAGTTTGATACATTTGTTACAACTGATGAAAACATATTGAAGCATTGCTATTAACCATGGTCCTAGTATATATTATAGTTTACACTTTGCACCACACAGTTTTATAGATTTTAACAAAATGGATAATGGCCTCTATCCATCATTGCAATATCATGCAAGACAATTCAAACGTTCCAAAAATTCCCTATGGTACACCTATTCTGCCCTCTTCCTCCCCTCAGAATCTCTGGGGACCACTGCCTTTATATCACTGTTGTAAGTTTTTTCACTGCTAGAGTAATAAAATGTCTATTTTAGTTCATAGTTGAATTCTTCCTTATGTTTGTTCTTACCTCAATATTGAGGATTTGGCATGGTGATGCCTATTCTGTTTCTGATTGTGTGGTGGCTTAGATCCCATGGGGCAGTTGAATGAAAGTGTCTTGCTTGCAGTTATACATACTTTCTGCTTTATGGGTGGAGATTGTCCATA